>RPOG01002050.1:12837-29122 GCA_008086565.1 Thalassoma bifasciatum | reverse complement strand
ATAATAATAATAATAATAATAATAATAATAATAATAATAATAATAATAATAATAATGATAATAAAATAGAAATAAATAAAAAATAAAAAATCCAGTATTCATTTTTAGATTTCTGTCTGGTAGAAAGGGACACAGTGCTTATCCGTCTTATTTTTGTTTGTTTGTTTGTTTGTTTGTTTGATTTGTTTCGTTGTTTGTTTTTTTTGTTTTTTTTGAGATGATTTGACTTCAGGAAAACTGAAGCGCACACAAACCGTGGGGCGGCAGCAAAGCTACGAACTGGATCATCAGTGCCGTTAATTGACACCGTAGAAGAAGAGACTCCAGCTGTTGGGCGGAGTCCGGAGGAGGAAGTGACCCCACAACAACACAACACCCTTATTATTATTGTTTATTATAATGATCTATATTTGTTAAAAATGGATTACATGTGAATGGAGCTTCTTCTCTGAGGAGGGTAAGCCTGATGTTGGATGGTTTTATAGAGTCTTGTAAACGGAGGTGAGGTCTTGTCTGTGTTAGCCGCTCGCTCTGTTTAGCTTCGATGATGCTTCCAAACGGGTTGAATTGACAGATTTAAAGTCTCCAGAAATGGATGCTGATGTTATCCTTAAAGGGGTTTTCTGGTTACTTCGTTAGTCAGCAGCAGTCAAACAAACGTTATCCACCTGCTAGTAGAGTAACTAGCTGCGCAGTGATGTTTTTAACAAGCTCAGTCACATGATGAGAGGCTCTGTCTCTGCTGACAGTCATAGTGGAGGAAGAACTAGATCTAAACTTTACTAACCAACACCATTCAGTGTGACATCTTCAATTATTGCTCCACTGGATAACCTCAAACAGGGGTGACTTTGGGATCTGACTCAGAAGTGAGGAGCTCAGTGAGTTTGTGAGGTGGAGTTTCTTGCAAGATTTGAAATCCACTGCTAAACCAATTCTATACCTAACAGTAACACAGTATATTTTACTTCACAAGAAATTTCCATTTACAAAAACAGTAATTATTTTTGTGTATTTTACAAACAAATACAATAAAGAGTCAGGTTACATTTGCTCTGCTTGGTGAGGTTGGAGTTGGTAGATGAACACTGGTAGGACATAACCAGGATTCACCAACGTTACATGTTACTGACTAAGGGTATTGATAAGATTTATTGTTCGCAATACCATTATTGATTCAGCTTATTAATCAGATTCTTTATCGAGTCGTCCTTTGCTGTTTTGTCAGAAACTTATTGAGTTTTAAGTAAATAAATGTGAAAGTCACTGGATCCTGGATCTCTGAACATATATCAGTGGTACCAACTCAAAACTTTTTATTTGAAAAGATAGGCATATCTGCTTTCTCTTGAGTGATCCTTGAAAGGAATTGATGAAGGAATCGTCAAGCAAAAAGGCTATTGGTATCAAAAGACATTTCTGGTTGATTCTTAACAGGAACTGGATCTCGATACCCATCCCTATTACAGACATGTCTCAGAGCACCAGGCTGAGAGTAATACTTAATGTAGCTGGCTACTGAACTATGGTACAAACTGAGTGTACAAAGTTTGTTATCATGTTTCAAACAACAGCTCGTTGCAACTAAAAATGACTACATTACCTCACAGCTTTTCATCCTGGGAAAAGTTGTCCTAAATAAAGGAAAGTAGTGCTTGAATTCATTTACTTCAAATTTAACTTTGTAAAAGTCTTGTCCTCACACCAGTGGGTGCAAGGGCTCATGGGGGATGGAGTCTTTATCCCAATAAATAAGTAGACAAAACACCAAAACTAACCTACTGTTTACATTTGTAAACCACTGAGGAAGAGAGATTTACATCTAAGCTGTGGCAAGTTTTTCAGAATTAAGTGATCAGCTACCTTACCTTTGAAATTGTCGGCCTGCTTTATTCATACTTGATTTGTACAGAGAGAGCACAGTTAAAACTGAAGTCAAAATTCTTCTGGAAGATACTTGGCAATCAAGGCAATTCTGATTCAGATTCAGATTTTAGTGACCTGTCAACCTACTGAACACACCTGAAACCAGCTTCTCCCTCCTGCTTTTGAGTCTGATTGTAGCTTATGGATGAAATCAAATCCAGACAGAATGGAGGGTGGAATTTCACTCTAGGAATTAAGTAGAGAAATATGTTTACTTCAAACCACTATTGATCTGCTATGGATCAAATGGAAATTAAGAATACAAGATTAACATTTTAACAAAATACCTACTGATTTAAAAAGAATGGTTGGGCACATGCTACTGTAGTTATTCTTTTTGAAGTGCTTGGAAGAAAACGGTCTAACAAAAAACTATGACCTCAAACCACTTGTTTTTAGTTTAAGAAATATTTAAAACAGAACATTATAATCTCAACATGTGAACTTGTAAATTGAGGCAAGAGTTATACTATTTAATGACCCTTAATATTCACTCTTGTCATATGATGTATTTTTAGGTCTGGGGCGTCAGTTTGAAGGACTTATCAGGTGATAATTTTACGTTACTGAGCAGAAATGGAAGAAACGAGTCGTGAGGCCGTGGCCACAGCCGTGCAGCGTGTTGCGGGGATGCTGCAGCGGTCGGACCAGCTGGACAAAGTGGAGCAGTACAGGAGGAGAGAGGCCCGCAAGAAGGCATCTGTAGAAGCCCGGCTGAAGGTAACAACCTGATTATACAGCTGAGATCCTAGTCTTTTCACCCTGGCTCACTTCTAGGATTTTAGGACATTAGTATTAAGTATCAACAAAAAAGAAACAGTGAAAAAACAAGAAGCTACAGCTACTATAATGTGTCTTTGTGGTCTCTGACGTCTACCAGGCAGCAATCCAGTCACAGCTGGATGGTGTCCGCACTGGACTGACCCAGCTGCACAGTGCCTTGATCGATGTTAAAGACATCCAGAGCTCACTGGCTGATGTGAGCAAAGACTGGAGGCAGAGCATCAACACCATCGAGAACCTGAAAGATGTCAAAGACGCAGTGGTTCAACACAGTCAGCTGGCCTCTGCAGTGGAAAACCTCAAGAACATTTTCTCAGGTAAGCTTCATTTAGTGCTCCCTAACAACACGTCGCTCATAAAGTCAGACTCAGATTGATCCCAGGAGAAGATAAAGTCTTGCTTTCAACTCTCTGTTTGCGTCTTTCACCGTTCAGTGCCAGAGATTGTGGCAGACACACAGCAGCTGATCGAGCAGGCGGAGCTGCTGCAGGCCCACAGGAAGCTGATGGAGCTGGAGTGTTCTCGGGACGACCTCATGTATGAGCAGTACCGTATGGACAGCAAGAACACCAGTGATATGCACCTTATCTCCATCTACTTTGAGGATGTAAGTTTGCATCATAAAGAAGTCTGTTGGGGTCTGATAGGAGGTGGAGGACATTTGAAATGTTGTTATTGAGGGTCTTTGACAAACAACTGCTGCATACATTACTTTCTTTGTGTCAGGAGAACAACAATTTTTTTCCCCAAGATGTACTTTTTTCAAAGTTGATCCATTTTTAATGTTTCTTCTTTGTGTGTCCTCCAGGTTCAGGGCCTGTCAGATGAGCTGGCCAAACAGTTATGGATGGTACTGCAGAGGTCAATGGTGACAGTGCGCCGTGACCCCACTATGCTGGTGTCAGTGGTTCGCATCATCGAGCGTGAGGAAAAGATAGATCGACGTATGGTCGACCGTAAGAAACAGTCTGGGTTCATCCCACCTGGACGACCCAAACGTTGGAAAGACAAAATGTTTGAGGTGAGGTGTTAGAAATGTTGCCCACAGTTGTTAGGTTTGCAGAGTTGAGATGTAAACAGCCACAAGTATGACACATAAGCTCTCCCTGAGCAGGAAATACGGTTAGAGGCCAACAGCAGATCTGTTTTCTGGTAAGCCCAGACAGAGGCCATCATTTCTCCTGATATTTTGATAGTTTATTAGGGAGCATGAAGAGTCCAGATTTACCCTGTCCCAGAGTGATGGGTGCATCAGGGTAAAAAGAGAGGCAGGTGAAGTGATGCACCATAAGCCTTTGGGGGCAGTACTATGATCTGTGGTTGTTTATCAAAGCTTATTGGAACAGTGCCACAGTGATTGGGGGCTGTAATCAAAAATAAAGGTGACCCAAACAAATATTAGAGTGTGTGCGACCTTATTTTTGGTGACAACATTTTTTTGGCCAGGTAGTTTACTCGCTACCATGACATCATTTCTCCCTGGATACAGACTGAAGCGTGTGAACTGAACCTCTCTGTTGATCTGTGTCTGAATCAGGTATTGGAGGGTACAGTCAGCACCAGAATCGAAGGCACTCAGTCAGTGACCAGAGAGGCTGATAAGATGTGGCTGGTTCGTCTTCTAGAAATAACCAGGAAGTATGTCCTGGATGACCTCATCGTTGTGAAGAACCTCATGGTGCAGTGCTTCCCTCCACACTACAACACCTTCAACAGGTAAAAGAGGGGAAATACATCTGTCTCTGTTTTTGTGAAGAACGTCACAGCTGATCTGATTGTTTTAACCCTTTCAATGACACCTGTGCTCCTGTTTGTGTGTATGTGTGTTTCAGATTTTTCAGTCTCTACCACAACGCTGTGTCAACCCGTGTAACGGAGTTGGCCTCTGAGGACCTGGAGGCCAATGAGATAGTGTCCTTGCTCACCTGGGTCCTCAACACATACAAGAGGTACATTTTCACAGTCTGTCTTAGTGTGAGTTTCACCCCACTGAAAGTTTTTTACATCTCACTCCCACCCTGGAAAATCTCCTCAGGCTTTGTTGTGCAGTAAGTTTTAATCAGAATTGACTTTCTTGTCTTGATATGAGCCACATTTAACTGAAATTACAGAAAAATGTCTTATTTCAAGATATTTAAAGACAAAAAAGACATCTGAATTGCTTTCAATGAGTATAAAAAAATCTTCAATTGGGGTGGTAAGGTTTTTTTTTAGATGTTTTTCCTCATTAAAAGTAGTTAAGACATAATGATGGAATAAATATTAGGATCAAAAGCTCAGTACAGACCTCCCTCGCTGTCATTCTTTTATTGTATAATTTCCGCTTTGTAGAATTTTTTTGTTTGTCAGCCATCTGCATTACCATTAATTTCTCCAAAGACAACTAAACCATGTCAAGAAAGCTGCATTTGTAAAGTGTAAGTCTGTGTGTACATCTGTGATCCAGTACAGAGATGATGGGCAATCCAGAGCTCATTTCAGAGTGTGACATCAACCAGCTGGAGCCGCTGCTGCCCAAGGACGTGGTGGATGACCTGCTCAGCAAATATGTCAAGACCTTCACGGTGAGAGACGTGTTGTTTCAGTTCTTTTGTTTCTACCCAGTCCACAACTTTATAAGTGTAAACGGACAAGTACAGGTAGATCTACACAAGGGATGGGTATCTAGAACCAGTTCCTTCAGGAATCAATAAGAAATGGTTCAATCCATCAATAATTTTAGCCTTTTAGCCCAACAATTCTCTTATGAATACTTTGTGTTACGCGGGAGCGGTTGAACCTTACCTCCTCTATTCTAGCCACAGCTAGCTTTGCTTAGTGGCTAGATAACAGTTTCCCAAGAGAACTCTGATTCATGATTTACTGCTTGAAGTTTTACTTAAGAAGCTGTAAAACTGAACACACAAAAAAACGTACATTGCTTTCACACAAGATATTCATATTCAATACATTCAACATGTTACACATCTCCTATAGTACCAAAAACAACATAGTAATATATGGCGCTAGCTTGATGCTAGCATATATGGGAAATTCCCTTGATATGCTAGTGATTTGCATCAGAGCCCAACTGATCGCGTGTCACCTTTTAATTGACATTGATCATTATGTAGCCGATGTATAAACTTTTTTTTCGATGTGGAGATTGTGTTGTTCCTGCTCCTGATAAATGCTACTGTTAATTCACACGTCCACCATTACCTAATATAAGACTTTGATAGGCCGTTCTGAAGTTGTGTGAGATGCTTTTTTGCGAAAGAAACAGAGATAAGTGCTCCTGTCAATACACACATTCATCCTTTTCTAAAAAAATAAAGACTATAATACAGCATTTTAACATTGCTTTGTCATATTATAACAAGTTAATGCATGTACGGTTTATATCCTATGTATGTCAATGTTCTTATTTAGTGTATCAGCAGGTATGTGGGATATCGGCTTTCTTTTGCCCCCAGTATTGGTATTCCCATCGGCCCCAAAAATCTCTGATCTGTCAGGCTCTAGTTCACATACATCGATATATCTTTGGTTTCAAAACAGAATTTCAGCTGTCTTAACACAAATGTGTCACAATTACTCTTTTAGAAAAATGCTGAGAACCCTCAAAGTCCAAATACTAACAGACAGATGTTTTCGAACCAGAGGAAAAAGAAAAGTTGCTTTCAGAATCACACTCTAAGACATTGCTACGACCACTTCAAGACACTAGGTGACCTACTTCAGTCAATAACATAAAATGGAATAATACATCATTTCATGTGGCGTTTGATTTTTTTTCACTCATTTTTATTTATTTATGTCCTGAGATATTCAGATCCAGTGACCAATTAGATTCAGGATGAGGGAAGAGATATCTCTCTTTTACTCTCTCTTGGATTAAATGATGTAGAGTTAGCTCACCTCAGAAATCAACACATCTTTTATTGTCAGGAGGGAGAGTAATCTTTGTTTATTTGCATTCAGAGCAGTTTTCAACCAATAAAAACATTTATCATTAGGATTAAAGTGCAGAACATTTACAGATGTGTTTTCACTGTTATTGAACATACGTTTCAACATCATTTTAAATGGTTGTGGTGTGAAAACATGGTCTGAAATAATGTCTAAATTACTTTAAGAATCAACCACAGGGCTGCATCAAGAGTCTCCAGACAGGCTAAACATTCACCTCACTTCTCATCTTCATCTCCCTTTGCCTGCACATATTGTCAGTGACAGATGAAGAACTCCTGTTTGAAAGTTACTGAAGTGTCACCCGCACTCAAAGAGACTTACTGTTTGTGCGTCTGTGTCTTCAGTCCAACATCACTGGCTGGCTGCGGAAAGCTCTAGAGACTGACAAGAAGGACTGGCAGAAAGACACAGAGCCTGAAGCTGACCAAGACGGATACTACCAGACCACACTACCTGCCATCGTCTTCCAGGTGAACACACACACACAAAAACACATTAGGACACTTGATAGAACTTAGCAGATACAGTAAATAAATGGACGGATGTTCTGTGAAATAGGAGCGCTAATCTTTGAGTGACATTTACTGAGTTTCTCTGAAGGTGTTGAAGTTTCAGTGGGGTTTCTTTGTTACTTTGGTGACAAGTAAAACTTTACTGCTTCCCAAATATGTGATGAATGACAACTTTTTTTTTTCTAAGCTTAATTTCATTGGCGTTGTTCCTTTTTCAAATCCAAATCAATTAAACACAACAAATCTTTGTTTATAAATACTTGGGAAAATAAGATATAATTACACATAATTAAAAAAAAAAAAAAAAACAACAGAGGAAAAAATCCAATGAATAAATAAAAAATGAAATAAGATGTATGCTTATACACATATAAACATACATTTAAACTCATACATTCACACATGAGATTTTAATTACTACATCTGTACAACAACTTAAAGGATGTCATTGGCTCTAGTTTTTACTGAATTGTTATTTTTTCACTGTTTTTTTTTTGTTATATTGGTCTATAATTGGCTGTCACACTGAGTAAAACAGGTCTATCTTTCCTCTCAGGGTTAATTAGATTTTTTTCTAACTGCAAAAATGTTATTACATCATTCATTTAAGCTCAAAAAGCTGGAGGTCTGTTTTGTTTCCAGTTCAGCTTTACAGTGAAATCAACATATCCTCAAAAATAAACGTTTTCTGCTCATTGGTGCCATAGTTCTCACTCCCAGTCATTTTCTGAACTCCAGGATGGACAGTTCACAACACAGGAAGGTGAAGCCACGAAAACTCCTTGAAGCTGCTGTGTTTTTGAGGTTTCTCTGTCTTGTCGTCTCATTTCCTCACTGTTTTTCAGATGTTTGAGCAGAACCTGCAGGTTGCTGCTCAGATTGACGGAGATTTCAAAGAGCAGGTCCTGAAGCTCTGCCTGAAACAGATGAACTCTTTCCTCATCAGGTACATTTTTAGACTTCAAACCTTCCTTCTGATCCCTCCTGAGGTTTAAATCAACACGTAAACAAACAGCTCATTGACTTAAAAAAAAAGAAAAAAAAGAAAAGAAAACCCAACTCTGTTCATGTTGTGCTATGCATATCTTTTTCACACCAGGATCATGGTGCCTAGGTCCGACATTTAATCAATTTATATTGGCCAACAACACACTCATGTCTGCCGATAAGAGATACTTCATCTTTAAGCCAATATCGGCCGATATCCAAAATGCACCAAAATGTATTGTGCATCCCTTCTTTAAGTTATTAAACCAGGTTCTATACTTCCACTTAAAGCAGCTACCAGTCACACATTGAGTTCTCTCACAGTCTTGATTTTAAAAGACACAAAGTAAAGAGAACAAAGTGCTGTGTGAAACTAACAAATGTGTCTGTGTTGTTGCTGTTGTGTGCAGGTACAGAGAGGAGGTGGTGCTTTACAAAGAGGATCACCTGAGAGACAGACAGCTCCCTCAGTGCTACGTTCAGTACATGATCGCCATCATTAACAACTGCCAGACATTCAAGTAAGTTTTCATACATGAAGCAGTGTGTACAACTTCACTCATGATGATACCTCTGCTGACAGAGGCAACAACTATTCTTTAATGGTCTTTCAAAGCGTCATAAAGGATCAGCTGTTGCTCTTCAGTCTTTTCCCTGTTTCCTATCTACTCTCTGACCCTACACTCTATAAATGTGTGCATGTCTATGTTTTTATGTGTGTGCTGTATTCTCTGTGTTCTGTTGTATTGTAAAGTATGTACTCATCCTCTAGTTCTCTACTCATGTGAAACATTTAGAAAAAGACAAAGATAGGTCCTCTAGTCTGCATGTCAGGAATCAGTCTGGTGATAATATTTTAGTTGATGATAATAACAGTACAGGGATAGCCAGTGTTGTAGCTGAAGGCTGTTTGTTTTAAGGTAGTGTGCAGGGATCAGTATTTTTGGAAAATTTGAAAATCCTCACAAGATGCTGAAAACCTGATCTGAAGCACAAAAATCTGAGAGTAGTCCTGTTGTTATCAATGATCATTGATCATTATTACAAATGTTCTTAGGTTGGACTATAGCTAAGGGGTGAGTGAGTGACCCATTTGTGAAAAAATGGCATTAATGCTTGATTATTCCCCGTTGTCTTTTTGGCTTGTTAACCCTCCAGGATATTTATCTTTTCTTTTCATTCTAGAGGTTGTTGCTTTGGTATAACAGCCTTTTCTCCTCCTGCTTCAGGCAAAGTTGCATGTTTGGTTTTTACATGTGAAATTAGCCACGCAGCTCTGCTGGTAACACCTCTCTATTTGACTGTCTTCACTTTACAGATCTTGCAGTTGAATAAAAATATGAGAGGGGGATTACTAATATAGTTCCTAAGAAAGATGACAGAATTGACACACTGGGAGGAATAAACAGACACAGACTGAACAAGCTGATAAACCTCTGATTTTCCCAGAGAAACAAAGATATGTGATTCTGATTCAGAAACCAGTTTTAATTGATGTTATCATTAATGTTAAAAAGTCTTCAAATATTTGCAGACGTATTAAGGTTGTAATGTACAGTGGCCCTGAGAGCTCACAGCACTGCAACCTAAGAAAACATGTGCAAAAAGACAAAACACAAGCTAATTATGAAAACATCCTCATCAGTTTGACAACACAGGTGCAGCATTTAAAAAACGCGCTGCAAAGATCACAACACAACAGAAGTGTTTCCAGATCACACTTAAAAGAGACGCATATGTCCAGACATAGTTTAGCAACAAATCACTGCAAGAGGCTAATCTGTTAATCATATGATCACACTGTTGAAATGAATCAAAAACACTTACTCTTCATCTCATTTTTCAACACCACTGATGGAAAGAGAACTAATTTGCTTGTGTTTTGTCTTTTTTCATGTGTTTTCTTAAGCTGTTGTGCTGTGAGCTCTAAGGACCACCATAGTATTTGGGCCTGAAGGCTGTATATTTGAATGCCTGCCTGTTTCTGGATGTGTTCCTCAGAGAGTCCATCAACAGTCTGAAGAGGAAGTACTCTCAGTCCTCAGAGCCCACTGACAGTGACGCTGCCATTGAGCGGACCCTCAATGAGGTGGCTAAAGAAGGATGTCAGTTCCTTCTGGATGAAGTCTTCCTTGATCTTGACGTAAGAAAGGCACCTGTAGTACTCTGTGACAAGAACTTTCTGTATTCTGACAAAGTGTTAAAATAGTATTCCCACCAGGTTGGTACTTTCTGTCAACATCAGCCATAAAGAGTCTTCTTTGCATGGGCTAACTTAGTGTCAGTCCCAGCTAAGTAATGTAGATTCAAACTGTATTGAATTGTTTGTTATCGTTAAACAGCATCACCTGAATGAGCTGCTCACCAGGAAGTGGCTGACTGGTTCTCATGCTGTGGACACCATCTGTGTGACAGTGGAGGACTACTTTAATGACTTCAACAAGATCAAGAAACCCTTCAATCAGGTACAAAGTCTGAGCCTGGGCCATTAGAAAAGAATGGACATGACATTTTATGTGTGAATGCTTTATTAGATCACTGTAAGACACCTTTATGTACTCTACTGTCAATTATCCAGATCAGGTTTATCAGAATCATGTAAAAACTTTCATTTATTCACAATGAATGAAACCAATCAGAGCAATTCAAATAACTCAACATGGCTTATATTTGAGCCATGAGAGTGGTACTTCCTCCTTACTAATGAACTCTAAACCTAAATAACCTTTCCAAGACAAAACAACAAAGGAGCAGCTCTCCAGCCTGCTGACCCTGAAACATAAATCTATGAACTGTACAAACAAACACCTCACACACAAAGGTTTGGTTTTCCTAACAAAGGAATCTGATGGTGTAAGTCCTTGCATATGCAGCCTCTTGAACTCTCCCACTCGTCTCTTCTCCCCTCTCACATGGTTTTTTGTCGATGGAAATTCTTCACTGCATGCTTGATATGTTGTAAATATAAGAATTGACCAAAATTAAAATGAAATAAGACATCATTGCCCTGCACAAACACGGAAGTGGATCCAAAATTATACTAAAGGCACTGAATGTTCCAAGAGATACTACATAATCTGCTAAAGTTACAAGAACAGTGGCTGCACCACAACACATGGAAAAAGCTATCAACCAATGTCAGCAGATTCCTGAGGAGGAGGCAGGAGGTCAATCATAAAAAGAGATGGCTCCAGTTAGCTCAAAATCAGAAAAGTAAGCCCCAAAAGCTGTGTGAAATTCAAGATGGATTCAATCAAGTATGAGGAAGTCTTAAGAGAATGTGGCATGCCATCGGTGAGGAAGATAAAGCCAGACCACACTTTTTTTGAAACACTGCTTATTGGCATCCTCAATGATGCAAGTGAAAGATGCAAGCGTCAGTCAGGAGCGCAGAAACTCACTGAGCTTTTATACACACACACTGATTTTAAGCAAATAGATCACAGGTGAGGATGGTTACCTCTAGTAGACATTCAAAACCATTTGTGTCAACTTGTGTTCATGTTGTCAGGCCAAAATCACCACGGGATGTAAACCTGTGGTCAGGGTCGTTTTGTTAAACTTCTGAGCACTGCTGTATTTTCAAAGTGAACTGCATTAACTATGTGTGTGTGTGTGATGATGTCTGTGTTGTGTGTGTTGTGTACAGGAGATGACGAGCGAAGCCCTGCGCCGGGTGGTGGTGGAGTACATTAAAGCAGTCATGCAGAAGAGGATCACCTTTAAAAATGCAGACGAGAGGAGAGAGGGAGCAGAGAGGATGATCAAAGAGGCTGATCAGTTCAAGTTCCTCTTCAGGAAGCTGGCTGCTGTAAGTTCTCACCTCCTCATTTCTGTGAGTTTCTGACAGCTGACTCCTCTCAGGATGTAAAAGGACATGTCTGATGTTGAACCACTGTTGTGTGTGCAGGGTGAAGACACCGACCCGCTCTGTGGTGCTATTGCTGCCATCGCTGAGGTTTTCAAGCTGACTGACCCCACACTGCTCTTTCTGGAGGTCAGCACTCTGGTCTCCAAATATCCTGACATCAGGTAATCACATCAGATCACACTGGACAGACGACATGTCATGTAATACAGCGCATGCACCTCACTTGTCAACTGAAGTAAACTATTTCCTTATTGTACAATGTCATGACTAACCTTTATGAGGCTAAGCAGAACTAATGCAGTTCAACAGCATTAAAACAATAAAAACAAAGATTTGAAGGATAGTTTGAAGTTTTTAAATACAAAACCATTAGTGTGAAAATGATGACTTGAGCTCCTGTAGACATACAATGAAGACAGATCATTGTCATAGATCATACACACCTGATAAAAATTCTAAGACCAGTTGAAAAATGTCACAAATTAATAGTTCGCGCTCTCGGATCTTAATTGACCTATGGCTAAGCCAGGCCTTCCTCTACTTTCTCAGACAAATAAACATTTACACACGAGGATACATCATCAGCTGAACGTATCTGAGTTGTTTTTATTCACCCTCCTGCAGAGAGGAACACATCCAGGCTCTACTGGCCGTGCGCGGTGACGCCAGCAGAGAAATGCGCCAGATGATCATCGGGACTCTCAGCGAGAACAAAGTATCGTATGCTGGTGTGACACAGCCCATCTTCAAAGACATCACTGTGCCAACCATCACTATGACAACCATGACATCCATGGCTACTGCAAAGCTACTGAAGTAAAGCCAGTCCAGAAAACTTTGACCACCTCCAGCAGCTTCAGGCACGATGACATGAGCAAAACTAAACTGATGCTCACTTTGTATTTTTATCCGTCTAATGCAGCTTGTTTTCTGTGTCACTGTTTCTCCATCTTTGATTTTGTTTTTCAGTTGTATCCCCCCAGTGATATCCTCTTTAAGAAAAAAATAAAGTTATAGATGCAGAATTTGACCGCTGATCAAAGGTTGAAGCATCAGTGTTTAATTTTCCTTCTTTCTTTTTTTAATCATGCCCTCACACTGCTGCCCCCTGGTGTTAGACGTCAGACACTGGGCTCTGGATCAGGAAACACTGGAAACACTCGATGAAAATCCTAAAGGTTCCACAAAAGAGTTGAAACAGACTTTTCTATTTGGGGAAAAGATCAGAAAAGATTGGATTGAATTGCTGGAGTCTTGTTTAGATATTACCACAAATAGTAACTTGAAGTAGCTTAAGGTAAAATTTTATTTTACTGAAACATGAGTGCAGAGCCTTCTACTGATAAAATTTCAGAAAGAATAATGGATCAACCTTCCAGTGTGGTGTCTGCTTAGATAATGAAGAAATGATAGTTATACATAGTGATAATGATCAGACAAAGGTTAATTAATGAATCTTCTCTTTACAGTCCAGTGACATGGTATGTATTGAACACCACAGTATCTGGGCCTGTTTTACTAATGATGAGAAATCTTTCCTCAGATGTTGACAAAAATCTTGACATGCTGTGTGTGACCATCTGTACTTTAATTTGGTATTATCCTGACTTTATCTTGTAAGGGATGGTCAATGCTCCTTAATTCAGAGACAAAGAGCAGATGATTAATTTGTTGACCGATATTATACTATTAATAAGTTTCTTTTCATTGTGTTGACCCTGCATTGGTGTATTGTGTGGCAAATGGTGGATAAATACAATGAAGAATTAATTAATTGAGTTCAGAAGTAAGAGGTCTAAGCTAAATTCTATGGCTCTGAGCTCAGTGGTTCCATCCCAACCTTATTTGGACCATGACCCCATTTTTACATCGCAATTTTCCAGCAACCCCAGAGACATTTTCTTTCTTGAATCAATGTATCAGCAATAGTATGTGGCTTCATTGCCCGAGCTATAACTTAGCTCACCTCCATGACGCTCCCTGTGCCTGTTCAAGTCAGAACCAGTGGCGTGCTCAGACATTTAAAGGGCAGGGGCTAAAGAAAAAAAAAAAGGCAAAGACAGCGTGTGTTTTGGCTCCCAAGAGCAAGCTTTAGCAAACATTTTTGTTCCCAGGAGGTCACCGTATCGTACTTTTACCAGCCAAAGGGGCAGATAACTGTACTTATTCAACCAGCATTGGCACAAAGGCACTTCAGCATTTGTTTTGGCTCCCAAGAAGGCAGTTCAGCGCACATTTTGTCTCCTCGGAGGGCACTTTGTAGTGTGTTTTTCCCAGTGTGTTTGGACAAAAAAAAAAAATTTTTGGTCAAATTTCAGAAAAATAACCTAAGGGGTTAGCCCATGTTTTTGCTCATTCCCCAAAATTTTCAAAGTGTTATAAACACTGAAAAAAGGATCCTGAGAGAATTTCTACCATTTGGGGGCCCTAATTTTAACCTTATGAGCATCCCCAGTGTGTTTGGACGAAAAAAAATTTTTTTGGTCAAATTTCAGAAAAATTACCTAAGGGGTTAGCCCATGTTTTTGCTCATTCCCCAAACTTTTCAATGTGTTATAAACACTGAAAAATGGATCCCAAAAGCATTTCAACCCCTTGGGGGCCCTTATGTTAACCTAAAAAGCATCCCCAGTGTGTTTGGACGGAAAAAAAAAATTTTGGCCAAATTTCAGAAAATTTACCTAAGGGGTTAGCCCATGTTTTTGCTCATTCCCCAAACTTTTCAATGTGTTATAAACACTGAAAAATGGATCCTGAGAGCATTTCTACCCTTTGGGGGCCCTTATGTTAACCTAAAATGCATCCCCAGTGTGTTTGGACGGAAAAAATTTTTTTTGGTCAAATTTCAGAAAAATTACCTAAGGGGTTAGCCCATGTTTTTGCTCATTCCCCAAAATTTTCAAAGTGTTATAAACACTGAAAAATGTATCCTGAGAGCATTTCTACCCCTTGGGGGCCCTTATGTTAACCTAAAAAGCATCCCCCTAGTGTTTGGACAAAAAAAAAAAATTTTGGTCAAATTTCAGAAAAATGACCTTAGGGGTTAGCCCATGTTTTTGCTCATTCCCCAAAGTTTTCAAAGTGTTATAAACACTGGAAAATGGATCCTGAGAGCATTTCTATCCCTTGGGGGCCCTTATGTTAACCTAAAAAGCATCCCCAGTGTGTTCGGACGGAAAAAAAAATTTTGGCCAAATTTCAGAAAAATGACCAAAGGGGTCAGCCCATGTTTTTGCTCATTCCCCAAAATTTTCAAAGTGTTATAAACACTGAAAAATGGATCCTGAGAGCATTTCTACCCCTTGGGGGCCCTTATGTTAACCTAAAAGCATCCCCCTAGTGTTTGGACGGAAAAAAAAAAATTTGGGTCAAATTTCAGAAAATTTACCTAAGGGGTTAGCCCATGTTTTTGCTCATTCCCCAAAATTTTCAAAGTGTTATAAACACTGAAAAATGGATCCTGAGAGCATTTCTACCCCTTGGGGGCCCTTATGTTAACCTAAAAAGCATCCCCATTGTTTTTGGACGGAAAAAAAAAAAAAAAAATTTTTGGTCAAATTTCAGAAAAATTACCTAAGGGGTTAGCCCATTTTTTTGCTCATTCCCCAAAATTTTCAAAGTGTTATAAACACTGAAAAATGGATCCTGAGAGCTTTTCTACCCCTTGGGGGCCCTTATGTTAACCTAAAAAGCATCCCAAGTGTGTTTGGACGGAAAAAAAAAAAAAAAATTTTTGGTCAAATTTCAGAAAAATTACCTAAGGGGTTAGCCCATTTTTTTGCTCATTCCCCAAAATTTTCAAAGTGTTATAAACACTGAAAAATGGATCCTGAGAGCATTTCTACCCCTTGGGGGCCCTTATGTTAACCTAAAAAGCATCCCAAGTGTGTTTGGACGGAATTTTTTTTTTTTTTTAAAAACCAGTTTAAAGTCTTTTTAATGGATTCCCCAATCGGGTAAAAAAACGAGTAAGGGGTTTTAAAAGTTTCACAATATTTGTGACTTTTTACCTAGGACTCTCGATTTCTACCCCTTGGGGGCCCTTATGTTAACCTAAAAAGCATCCCCAGTGTGTTTGGACGGAAAAAAAAAAAAAAAAATTTTTGGTCAAATTTCAGAAAAATTACCTAAGGGGTTAGCCCATTTTTTTGCTCATTCCCCAAAATTTTCAAAGTGTTATAAACACTGAAAAATGGATCCTGAGAGCATTTCTACCCCTTGGGGGCCCTTATGTTAACCTAAAAAGCATCCC
>RPOG01002049.1:0-110433 GCA_008086565.1 Thalassoma bifasciatum | reverse complement strand
TCCACATGGAGAACAAGTTCTGCTCATTCCCACATCACTCTGAGTCTCCTCTGAGCTTTAACCTCACTGACTGATAAATCCTGCATGCTCCTGCTGCTCGCCCATTAACACCATTTGTAGGGACCAACTGGGCTGACTGGGGGGCAGGGTGCATGTGTTGGTGTGTGGGTGGCATCCACACAGCTTGTGTTAGCTCTCTGGTATGAACAGAGAGGAAAAAGCAACAAAACGCTGAGAAAACATGAAGCGGAGTGTCAATAACAGCAACCTGGCAGGTTTCACTGTTGGTTTGATGACTCAGAGGAAAGAAGAGACGCAGCCACAGAAGTGAAATGAGTAGTTTCTGGCTGGAAAAATTTAACAGTGGCTTTGTTTGTAAAAGATATGTGGTTTGGTTTGATCGAGGTTTCAGGGTGAACTCTATCATTCATATAAGAGCCTGACAGCAAGTTCATTAAAACATTTTGGGGAGAGCAACTGTGCAGACAGGAGCACCAGTGACATCTACCACTGACTATTCAACCACATATTAAGAATCATAAACTCTTCTCAGTTGCTTAATGTCTCTGAATGGTAATAAAGCTCACAAGAACCCCACAGTCCAGATAAAAAACACTCCCAAACACAGAATCCCTACTGTTCAAGCAGCACTTGAATGCAACATGACAGTGTCATAATCAAATCCAGCAGCAGTGAAGTCACAAATTTTGCTACTTTGGTGTTGATTATTTCACTGGAAACATGGAAACAGTTTGATATAGAGATTCTGATCACATACTCTCTTTTCCTGCTCTGCAAATTAAGATCATTTTATTATTTTTGGTGTTTACCTTTCTACGTTTACACACTGTAACACTCACAGGCCACACACGTAAGCTCACCGAGCAGGACTCAGGTCAGAGCACGACGTCCCAGGTGTTTGAATAACAAAAACACTTCATGAATAGTTAAAGGAAGAGCCTGGGTTGGGTGGCAGGAGGTAAAATGTGTCAATCATATACAGAAAAACAGTCATCAGGGGAGAGAAAACTGACAGATGCTGATCTTTACAGTGGTTTTAATTGAGATGAGGACTTTTGCTACTCAAAACTGAGACTCTGCAAGCATGTGAGATAAAATAAAGGTGAAAATAAGTTTCAAAAATCATTCTCAAGCTGACTATTTTCTAATTCTTCTTCATCTGTTGGTCATTTTATGCTTCTTAACTCCTCAAAGTTTTGCCAAGTAGTTTCACAAAGAAATTCATATCCTTTGAAGTTGAAATCAGTGAACTTATACAGAAGATGAGAAGAAAACTTCAACATTATTACAATGACTGTGACCAAAAGTGTTGGTTTTAAAGAGCATTATTTTACTGTCTCCAGTTGAGGGCTGCTCTCAGAGTATGAATTCTTTTGGCATGCAGTAAGCCCTCATTATTCACAGCACTGATTCGGGTATGTCCCCAAATACCCTCAGGTACATTTCAATGGTGCAAATCTCTGAAAACAACTTTAAGGAGCTTATTTGATGGAGCTGGGGGAGTTTAAACACCAACTCTGCTCAAATAAATCAGAGCTGGGTTCAATCAGAATGTGTAGGAAACTTTCTTTTTCTGGTCAATTGAAATAAATGGAGTCATTTATTTGAAGATGTCAGCCTGAATGTCCTGATCACTGTCCATCAGAGACAGGAAAAGTGACTTTTCCAGCCACCCCCCACCTGGGCCCCATGCGGGATAATGGCAGAGTAGTGTGTGTGAGAGAGTTGGGGGAGAGGGACACACACACACATACATACATACACACACACACACACAGGCACTGGAGGTTATCTAGGAAGCTAGCAGGCTAACAACACTGTGAAGCCGTGAGACAATCCCAAGCCTCCTTTTAACTTTCATAAAAAATCAAAATAAAGCACATGAAGCTGTAAAAACACGTTAATCAGCTTTTTTAGCAGCTTTCCATGCGAATGAGTACCGTAATATTTCTTCCGTTGGCGCAAACAGAGTGATTAACAAACACATTAGCTTCTAAAACAAAGTTCGGGCTTTATCTCAGAAATAATCAATGAAACAACTTACCGACTCTGAGAAAACGGAGGCAGATAAAATCAACAGGAGGAACAGGTTCAGCATGTTGTCCTTACAGGTGAGTTTTTTTTTTAAAGAGTTTTGAAATAAAAGTTGCGCTGAAGTTTAGCTTGGTAGATTGAACTCAAAATCACAGGTGCGCTTCTTCACAGGTTTCAGGGTCCCGGTATAGTCCAAGAGTTCGTAAAGTAGTGGTCCACTTTCTACCTTCACTGTCTGTGTCTGTCTTGTTCTTCTCTCTTCGGTGACTGACCGATGTACTGAAGCTGCTGTGCTTGGCCTCTTCTATATGATAGACGCGCAAACTCTCCCCCAGCTCTCCACCAATCAGCAGCGGGCTACCTTCTTCATAACTTACGGTAAAGCCCATAATGTTCAACAGGTTGGCCCCGCCCCCTGCTCCAGCTCCCCGAGCATGGAGTGACCCGTATGTAGACGCTTCAAAATAAAAGCACACGTAACACTATTCGTTTTCGGTTCTGAACGTCACACGCTTTGAGTATTTCGAATCAAAGAGGGGGTTCACAGAATCAGAGGGTATACTTTGAACGTTAACATTGTTTTCTTTTACTCTAAATATTTCATAAATTAAGCTCCAGTGACAAGTATTTAAATGGTCGTAAAAACAACTGGATACTCTTTAGGACCAAAATTGTTTTTTACTCTGTGTGTGTGTATGAGAGAGAGGGAGTTCATGTATATTTTTTTATTAATTTATTGATTGATTTATTGCTTAATTGATTAATTAATTTATTAAGTCATTTGTTCGCTCATTTATCAGTGTGATTTTTACTTCACCCTTTCTCACTCCTTTACTTGCAATATTTCATTCCATTAAAACAAATATTTCTGTCAATGAACCCTTTTGTTAGTGTTTCTCACTCTTTACTTATCAGCTCTGCACTTTTTTAGAAGACACTTATTTCATTTTGTTTCTACAGGGTGGGCCATATGTTTCCATACATAGGAAATGTATAATAATTATATGTTTCAGATACCCTGGAAAATGTGTTTGATTATCTCTGGGGGCATGGAAGGCCATGGTGTATCACGGTGAAGATATGAGACATAAATCATCTCATGGAACACATCATCAACACCATCTGAAGCACTTCAACGGTGCTGATGCAAGTTAATAAACAGTGGAAAACATATTAATGAGTTTTTTTAAACAATAGGTATCATATAGAGCACATTATGTAAATAAAAAATTGTTGTCCAACATAAAACTTTTTTTTTTCCTTTTGTGTGGGGAAACTTATGGCTCACCTTGTGCATAAAACATATTAAACTACAGAAGTGTGGAGCTTTGTATCAGATGTAGGTGTGGCCGACAGGATCAGTGATTAAATGCAGACATGGTACAGCAGTTTAACTTTTTCAACATGATAACAAGCTTATAACAGCTCATTTTATAACAAGTCTCTTACCAAGAAGCTGCAGGGTGTTATCTCACCAACCACAGAGTGTGACCATCTGTGAGGCTTTGATAAACAGTGTAAGTTTTACCACCAGACAAAGAGATAAGCTCAGGTTTAATACCAGCTTTTATTCCCCTCTGGGTTTCCTTCTGGGTTTCCTTCTGATACGAAACCCCTACCTCAGGGAAAGAATTACCTTAGTCACATCAAGTCTCAGAGGGGTTAAACTGTGAAGCATTCTGAAAATCGAACCCAAAAGACAAACAGATTTGTCTCCGCAGGGAATCCTTTAATGAAGAGTGAATGGTGTTATGTTTCATTTACAGCACGCTGTGTCCTGTTTCAGTAAAAGGGAAGCTGGCTGCCTGCAGGGCCCGTGCTGCTTCATGGAAATTCTTCAGTGACGACACCTTCCGGTAAAAGTTCCTCCCTATGCTGTCTTTTTTTTTTCTCTTTCTGTCTCTGAGCTCTGCGGCTTTTCCCTCTCCAACCACATACACATGATTTCACTCTCCTCAGCTTTTCCCTGGAAAGAACAACTTCTGCTTTCTGTTATAGCGTATTTTACCACTTATTGCATCATAAGTGTTTCTCTTTTCTTTAAAAGTCCAGGGGGTAACTTTTAAAAACTTTATAACATTCAAAACGTGGGTCAAGTTGGTAATGATTTTGTGTTAGTGCAGGAGGTTGAGTCTGTTCCAAACAAGTCTTACTCATATACACTTTTTATACAAGTATGAAAGTTTAATTATTGAAATGTTAAAAAAGTGGAAACATGTCCCCTGTGACTGTTTGACTTTTAATCTAAATTTGTAATTGAGCGCAACAAGGGCAAACATCGTGAAACAGCTCGATGAATGATCTTCATTCAGAGAACCAGCAAATGCAGAAATGACGTATCTTTAGAAACCTAGGCAAACAGTAAACGCAACAGAGGAAACACATTGCAAATGAGGAAACATGGTGCAAAACCCTCTAAAACACACAAATGATGCAAAGCTAAAAAGACAAAATGACAAACAAGCAACAAAGGAAAGCTCTTATGTTTTAAGGGTTGACAACAGAAATGCCCCAGGTCTGTGGGGGCCCTGGCTGGGTGCTGTAACTTTAAGCAGAAGGTGTCAGCCAGTGTTATGGTTCAGTCAACAAACCTCAAGTCAGTCAGTGTACCCAATCAGAGTCTTGAGTCCTCAGTGTTTCAGTTTAAGAATTTGAATTGAGTCATTCTTTATTTAGTCATTACAGGAGGACGACTGTTTAACCTCAAATTATTGACAGTAGAGACCTGGACTGTGTTGGAGGAATTTTCACTGCTTCATGTAGGGGATAATATGACCTTAAAGAGGGGGTAGCGGACCTTTTTGAGTCTCTTTCCTCTCCCTCTGGTGCCCCTGTGGTAGCTTTTCATGATATACAGCTTTCGAAAAAATCCCTATTTTTCCTTCCCTGGTGTTTTCATAAACCTCTATTTCAGCCTTTGTCTTAAATGCTTTGTTAAAGGCCCTGTCTATTGGACAACGATCACAGTATTTCACCCGAAAACGCATAAAATGCAGTGAAAAAGTCTGTTTACATAGAAATGCTGAGGGACTTAAAATGCTGTAGTTTGCATGCCAGGCCTGTAGATGGCGATATAAAAGTAAGAGCCATATACAAAACGATGCTTTCAAGGCCAAAGTAGAGGTGGTGAGCTGAACATTGGACATTATTATTAAAAACTTCTTTGCTAATTGCAGAAATGGTGCAATTGATGCTCATTTCTTGAAAGGCAGTCAGTAGATTCAGCGACACAAGAACAACACGATAGTTCGCTATCGTTACTGTTGTTGTTCAGTTCAGCACAGTGAAGGTCTAAGGTGCACACACAAGAATGAGCGTGATATTAGTGTTTCTACTGAAGCTTTGGCTTACCGTTTACATGGCAACAGTGAAACAGCAAATGAGTAAAATTTCACTCTGGAAGCCATTTTCAAAAGTTTTCAGGCTCAAATGCTGTTTATGTGACGAGAGTTTTGTATTTAACCTAAAAACCGTTGTCATGTAAAGGGCCCCTTGGCTGCTGTCTCTTTAAGGCTCCCTGCTCCACAAACCTCTTTCCCTCTGATTGACCAGCCTTCTGAAGGTCTGTCAGGGTTGGAGCTATGAGAACACCTTAGTGTTTGAGGCCTTACCCTCCAGTATGTCTTGAATCAGATAGGCGATCCCTTATGCGGCGATCTCATAGTTTCATTTTTGGTTTCTAAAACACGCGAAAAAGAAGGGGTTTGAAAACCTCCACACATTCGATATTTTTCTCATCTGGTTTTTATGATGAGCTCAAAAAGACAGAGCTCAGTTTGAAAAACAGCCAAACTTCTACTCTGTCGCCCACAGGCTCATCATATAGGGATTTTTGCTTCTTCAGATGACTCTGCTGTGACCGTCCCATTAGAATAAGTCTGTAAACATATCACTAGGGATATGAATTGATCACACACACACACACACACACACACACACACACACACACCAGACACACTGATCAAATATTAGGTGAATCTGGAAAAACCCAAGACAAAGGCATATTGTCAATCTGTGTGTGTGGGGGGGGGGGGGGGGGGGTATTTGTGCTGTGTGTTTGAATAGCTCTTTGTGTTTGTTTATCATAATTATGCAAAATTAATTCCTAGCTGACAAGAGGGAAACACATGTGAGCGTCATTGAGCGTATATGAAATGTGTGTATTGTGTGCACTGTTTGCTTTGTGTGTTAAGTGTGTAAAGTGTGTATCATTCATTAATGGAAAGACCTCTCAGATTTCCTCTTCTTTTACAGAACTTGTGTTTGCACCGAAGGGGAAGTGGTCACTTTATGATGGGTTGTATGAAGAAGGTTGCGGAGATAGAACTGTTGCCATGGACACATCTCAAACCCTTAGACTGTTTTCAACTGGAAAAATAAAACTAACAATTTTTGGTCCTTATCCTGTCCCTCTGGTTCTCTCTTGAAGCTCTATATGGTTTACAGCCAAAAAACTTATTATTTTCTCTCTTGTGCCGAAGGAAACCTTTCTTTCTGCCTCTGTTTTAGCTGCTGTCTCTTTAAGGCTCCCAGCTCCACAGAGCCCCTTTGCTCTGGTTGGCTCGCCCTCTGGAGGTCTTTTGGTACGGGCAAACCTTAGTGTTTGAGG
The DNA here is from genome assembly GCA_008086565.1 of Thalassoma bifasciatum. Taxonomy (NCBI): domain Eukaryota; kingdom Metazoa; phylum Chordata; class Actinopteri; order Labriformes; family Labridae; genus Thalassoma; species Thalassoma bifasciatum. The sequence goes on along the minus strand of RPOG01002049.1, from coordinate 103,769 downwards.
CCCTACCCCCTTGCATGTCCTGGATCATCACTACTTCAGCAGGTCACAGGAAAAGCTGATGTTATTTCAGAACAAAACTTTGATTCAGGGATTTCTACTACATCTGAACATGTCGAGGTTTAAAAATCTGTACATTCCACAATAACATTCTTCATTTTGTATCCATGTTTACAATATGGGAAAACATAATACCCCCTCTTTAAACAGTTAGAGCTATCACTTTTTTTAAGGTGGAGTTTTTAATGTGTTACTAGAGCTTTTGAAATACACAGTGTGGACTGTGAGCATTATCTATTATTAGAGGAGGAGAAGAAGACAGCATCATTCCATAGAAATAGTCTTACACAAGCGTTCAGCACATCCAAACCTGTCAGTGATGAAAGGATCAGCGGCACACCTGCAACAGGAAATATTAGATGACATCATCATCAAAAAGGAAGTAGGAGCTTCTTTTTGTTCCCTTACCTGGTTGGTAACACCTACCTGGTACAGGAGGACTTTCCTGATCACGGTTTGAGAGGTGATGAGAGGAAATTACGCACCTGGACGTGTGTGTGTGTCTGTTAAATATGGAGGATCTTATTACGATGATGTGATGTGTTTCAGGAAGAGGAAGTGTTCATGACCTAAATATTCTTCAAACACCCTGAAGCTGCTGGAGCTCATGATTTACAGTTTCTTTGATATAGTTTACATGAAAGAACTGATCCTGTTTAAGCTGTTTGGACTATAATAAATTCAATACACAGATTTACTGATTAAACTTGTCATTTTCGGGGCACAAGCATGTTTGTAGCCAGTGAGAGAGGATTTTATACAGTCGAAGGCAGCGTCTCTTTTCTTAAACCAGCAAAAGAGGGAGAAGCTGAGCGAGCGCTGTAATCTGATTGGGTAAGCAGCTGCTCAGACAAGCTGCTGCAGGTAAATTCCCTGAAGCAGAAGGAAAAACCAGGAGCCTGGATGTGTGCACGCATTTGTTTGCGTTATGTAATATTCCCCAGAGGTTACAGATGAAATCTCTGCTCAGGTGATGAGTAAACAGCCAGGTGAGTTTCCCGAGGGTTCATGAGTGAACACTACTGAGTTAAAGTAAATAAAACCAATGTTTGAGTGATTAAACAAAAGGAGTACTTACACAAAACTTAAACAGAAGGCTGTCAGTGAGAATGTGGTCAAAGTCTTGTGCCAAAATGTACAAACATTTCATCATGTGGTCCTCAGATGAACAATCAGAATCAGAAACAAATGGAAGTCAGAAACTCCCCAATACCAGTCAAATAAGTGACCTTGAACGTCCCCTGAAGTCAGACTGAACTCCACTAACACCAAGATGGCGGCTCATTGGAAAAGATCACGGTCATAGCTGGGGGCGTGTTGTCATGGGGGAAAAGAAAACATTCCTTGCCTCCTGCATGAAATAATGTAAATGCCAGGATTTTTAAGCTTCGATGCTAACACCAACAAGCTACCGGCCATTACTGTCAGTTAACAAACAGCTGGACATTGGTCCAATAAAGATAATGGTACTTCATCTGATTGTTGTCTGTAGGTCTATAAAAAAGTGAATAAACAATCAGAAAGCAATTACTACACTGCAAAAACTGAAATTAAAACTAAGATGCATATGTAAGTTTTAGAAAAAATAATCTTTTCGGACTAAAAATGAGTCACATTTCTTAATAAGTCAAGAAAAATATCTTACTTCAAGAAACTTAAAGACAAATGAAAAAAGTACTAGTTCAGTTTCTTAAATCACGACATTTTTTATTTGAGGAACAAAACAAGAACATTTTTCTTCCTTTATTCACAGATTTTTAAAAATTAATTCAGGCGCCATTTTTGTCATATAATGTCCAGTAGTAAGACAGTAAGATAGATAGATTGATAGATAGATAGATAGATAGATAGATAGATAGATAGATAGATAGATAGATAGATAGATAGATAGATAGATAGATACTTAATTGATACAGAGGGGAATTCACATACGTTACTGTTGCTCATATAAAGTCTAGAAAATAATTAATAAAAGAAAAAGACAAATGCTTGGTAGATGAACCCAGACAGTCTAGTCCAGGGGTTCCCAAACTTTTCAGCCCGTGACCCCCAAAACAAAGGTGGCAGAGACTAGTGACCCCCCACTATCCCCAGAGGTGACTGAAGCATAAGAAAACGTGCGTGTGGGACACATGCACTAATAAGCGTATCCAAACATGGGCATTATGACAACACAAAAAAGAGCAACAGCCTGAAAACCATGTTATGATTTTACATGTAACAGTTTAATATGAAAGAAAAGCAGAATATGTCAAAGTTATTTCTCTGTAATTTGTGAACGAACATTGTTGCAGTCGTGTGCAAACTCAATTTTGGTACAATACTTTCATTTCCACATTAGAACAAGAATAACTCAGTTCTAGTAATAGTCATAAACTGTAGCTCTGCATAAACGTGAACATTGTTGCAGTGCAAGTTAACTTTTTGGGATTTATGTTTCAGTGTTTATCTCACCTAATGAAATGGATGGGCACTATGCGTGGAGCACAACAACTCCATTCTGGGTTTAATTTTGGAGACGGCCACTTGGAGATCTTCCTCCATGTTCACACAAGATGTATATTTATTTTTAATCAATATCAGGGCCAAGAAAATATTTTCGCACAGGTATGTTGAGCCAAACAGCGTTAGTACCTTAGTTGTGGTCTGGGATAGCTGTGGATATTCCCTCTAAACTGAAATCATCTCGGGACCCCCCCTCCAGCGTCTCGTGACCCCCACTTTGGGAACCCCTGGTCTAGTCCATGGAGGACATCCTTATGTTAGACCACAAAGCCCCCCCCCAGCCGCACATATACAGGTGGGCCTGAATGAATACAGGTCCATCCACTTCTTGCCTCGGCCCTTTTCGTTTATGGGTCATTGACAAATTAGACTTTTGAATCTGCCATTTTTTAAATGCTAAAAATTAGGATATATATTTGGCCATTGTTCAAACATTTTGAATAGAGTGTACAAATTAATGTATTTCTTAAGCACTACTTACAGTTCAGCAACTATTTGTCGTTAAATAAACAGATTTGCAGATAAAACTCATTGTTCACAGTTTTGGGGCAGTCTCCCCACATGATCTCCAAAAGTGACAAGTACATCACAATGGTCAAAAAATAGGTTTATTTGCGAATACGAGAAGATTTGATAACCTGCTAGGTGTTTCATTGAGTTCCTCAGATGTTTCTGGTTGATCAAATACCTTGTCCTTGAGGTGTTTTCAAAATCAAAGTCCCAAACTTGTGTTTTCTTGAAGTTCATTCAGATGATATTTCATATGATGAATATACTCGGACAACATTAGTTTGTATAGTACAATAGAAATAAAAGTGCAAATGAATATATTTACATTGATTCAAAGTGATTTTAAACCGGTTGTCCAAATAGAATTTGAGGCTGGACGGTCGCCTCTCATGATAATTTGACACCTCAGAGCAGAAAAATGACCAATAACTAGAATGCAGAAGTTAGAGTGGTTCTGTACGCAGAGGAGGTTAAAGACACTCGTATAGTCCTTTTATGTAGTTTGAGTTTTGTTTTTAGTAAAAAAATCAGTCAGACAGAAAAAAATAGGCACCATATATTAATAACCTTAGTATATCTGTTTTTATTATTAATTGATCAGTCTGACTGTCTTTGATTCTGCTTCATGGCTGCCATGTGTTTCCTGTTGCAGGTGAGGACACGTGGGGGGGGAATTTATAGGTTTACCGTGACGCGAAACGCCATTGTGATATTTATGAAATCAATTATGTCGCCTTGTTATTCAGGTCCTGCTGCCGTTTAATTTCTGACTACGTCACCAGCGCCTCCACTTTTGTTTTGCAAAACAACAACAGGAGCTAATGGCTGAGCTCTGATGTGATGTCATTTCCAGGACCAACACCCAACAGTGCCTCATTAAAACATGCTTCAACACAGCCAAGATCTTCAGCCTGACTTATCTCTATTGTTTCTTTCAGTACCTCAGTGAAACTTCTGGAGGAGGAGAGAGGAGAGCGTAATGGTGTTTTTTTTTTTCATTTTCTGCTCTGTCATGTTTCTCACACTCATTTGATAGTCCAAGAGAATTTAACACAGCACTTCTCGTCCTCCATCCTCGATGTCTTGTCGTTACGTGAAGACTTGATGCCACATTCTGACTGAGTAGACTTGACACTGAAGGAGGACGTGTATGAACGAGTCACCTGACAACTTGTGGAAAGTTTAAGGAGGTCACATTTTAACGAGGCTTTTTTTCAGGAACGCCTGAACACACCTTACTGCAAAATCACAGCTGTTGCATCAGAGCCAGCGTATAGATAAACATATGATTAATTATGGATTAATTACTCCACCTTTTGTAAAACACCTCTCATTGTTCCTCTGACATTGCTGTATTCGCTGCCTTTGTTTCTTGTCTTGTGAAAGACTTGTTGTTGTGTACAGCCGGACTGAGGAAAGCACCGGGTGAAAACCTTTAGATAAATATGTGGGTTTGAATTAACATAGAAACACTCATATCTTAGTGACATTCAAAAAGGTCTCATCACACAGAGACGTTAAATGAAGCTACATGACCCTGTGAGTGTGAGGAAGTCCCAAAGGCCACCAGCCCAAAACGACCATGTGACCTTTAAAAGAAATGTTAATACTTTAACTGAAACTCAGCGTGTGGTCGGAGGGAAAGGGTTCAATCAGACGGGGAATTTCTTTGTTTTTGTGGTCAAAGTCAATGAAGAGGATGAAGAGATAATGAGAAATGAGGGGGGAAAAGCAGCGAGAGTCACAGAGACTACATCATGTGGCCGGGCGTTCATCAGTGTCTAATAACAATGACTCAGCAAAAAACTAGGAAGAGCTTGTGGCTAAAATTGTCATCGGGTCTCATGTGATGTGAAGGCTTTTAACAATGAAGACTCTTTACACAGGTAATAAAAACTTTTAACCTTTACATTTAAAGGTACTGCTGAAGTACAAGTAAACAATAGCTTCCATATGCTAACAGGAGAATCAGCTGTTATGATGCTTGAAGAGTGTTTATTCTGGTTTCTCATACTTTAAACTTTAATATAAAATAATAATGCTGGATGTTCAGACTTAACGTGTGTAGATCTACAAAACTCTCTGCAGATCTTTATGACACTTGGTAGACAGAAACCTGTGGGCCTCTAACACCAAGGTCTGCAATTGGAGAGGGATAATGTGCTTTCGAACTGCAAGAGCGATGGTCTGGATTTAGTTCTTAATTCTTAATTTACCCCTTGAAATGTCTCTACTGGGGGACAGCACACTCCTGAGGTCAAGGAACTACTGGGGGGAGGGGGACAAGATGAGACAACAGTGACCTGTCTGCTGGAGATTAAAGGGCCTGTGAGGACAATCTCCAGAGGCTAGTGTTTTCGCAATATAGAGACCGTTTCCCATAAGCCTTTGCACCCACTGTTGCAAGGATGGGACACTTACCAAAGCGTGTTTGTTTTGAAGCAAATGAATGGAGAGCAGATCTTCTTTTGAACTGTACTTTTCTTTGTTCAATACAACTTTTCCCATGCAAAGTAACAATGTGATCTATTTATTTGCAGTTATGTTGCAGTATCATTGGAAAAGTGACACCAATTAAATGTTGAAAATTCAGTGAGAAGTGAAGTGTCCAGAGGTTGAAAAGACTATCTGTGTAGTTTTACTCAGGACCAGAGTGGGAGCCATTTTCTGCCCTGGAGTTTCAAACCTCAGAGCGGCCCACTTTAAATCATAACATAAGTTATGTGGCACAGCATCATACTGTTACATCATAAAGTGTCATAACGCCACACAATTTATAAACTTGGACAGTGGTTTTGTTTTCTGACTTTCACTTCAGCCACAGTGTACCTTACCCGTTTCCTCCTCTCCATCTGTTGTTTCTTTTTCAGCCCGTCTTGATGAAAAAGTTACTGAGTTTGGCCCACGCTGCTAATTTATATGGCTATGTTATTCTTTATTATGATTCTCACTTTTCGGGCACCACTCTTGCTCTTCTTACAGTCCATTTTCTTGTGTTTGTACTTGCGCTTATGTTCCTCTGATAAGCACTGCTGCAGGTTCACCGACATGTTGTCAAGGTAACGGGCAGCTGCTTGTAAGAAAAAAGTGACCTGCCAGTGCAGGCAGCCTAGGGACAGCATCAGCAGATCCTGTGATATATTTCAATCCAGTGTTATGACTGGACACCAGCCCTCCCGGCCCTGAATAAACCCACCTGGAATAGTCCAGATCCTCCAGATTAGCCTCTCTGAACCTGGTGGTCCTCACAGCTCGGTGCTCTGAGACATGTCTGTAACATGTAATATTAGTGAATCCTGGTTATGTCCTACCAGTGCTCCTCTACCAACCTCAACCTCACCACGCAGAGCTAACATAACCTGGCTCTCCGTTTTATTGATAAACGCTCAGGTTTGAACAGATCACTGCAGAATAACTGCAACCTGTGGGTTCAAATGAACATTAGCACAAACAGCTTAACCCCCATTTTAGCTTGTATTACTCTGTTTAATTTTCTTCTGCTCTACCTAGTTTTTTCTGTCAGACAGTCAAGCTCCAGTGTCCAACATTACTACAAAATAAATCATTTAAAGCTGTGGATTATGATCAGGCAGTTATCTTGAAGTGAGACTTTTTTAGATTACATAGAAAATCTTCACAGGGACTTTAAGATTCTGAGCTATTTCAGAAACAATGAAATCTGAGTTTGTATGACATCAAATATTAAGTTAGCAATATAAATGTGAAAAAGCTTGACCCCAGTTTTCTCTCAGTTTCAGGAGAAGCTATGACCCAGCTGTAATTTATACACTGAAGTCTGAAGTCTTTCTGGAGTTTATGTTTCATGAGAAAGAAAACCAAGAATTTTTATTCCTTGTGCACCATCACCCTCTGGTGGTCAAGCATGTACACAACAAGTAACTTCAACTGAACTGATATTCCTCAGTCACTTTGATGATGCGTTATCCATTGGATGTATTTCACACCTACATCACAAACCTTACATACTTTCTGCCTTTACCATAAATATGTAAATTTATGCGTGAACAAGTTACATTTTTAATAGTTCTACTCAAAGTTTTCTGAGATAAGATCATGGAGCATCCTCTAAACTAAACTCATGAGGTTTCAGAAGTCACTCAAAGTCCACTTTGTTATGAATTACAGGATTTTAATTAATTAAGCAACAAAAAGAATCTGTTGTACCAAAGAGTAGCAACAATAAAGCAAAACAGAGCAGACTGACTTCTTTAACTAACATGTTTGTATCTTTTCCAGAAGTAAAACAACATTAAGCAAAATTGTTAAGCTGCATACAGCCACTGTGTTCATCAAGCAGACGCTATTCTGCCTTTTAGAATTTCCTTCTGCTATAGCTGTTCGTATTTTAAAGCTGCCAGCTGCAGTTTTATATTTACACATTCAAACCAACCAATGCAACAACAGCTATCAGACCTTTCTGTTTACTATTTATCCCAATGTCCTCTCTTGGCAGCTGTTGAGGAAGAATCTTTTCTCTTTCTTTTTGGTGCCATCACTGCCATTTCCACATCCTCCTCCTTAACCTCCTCTTTCACCTCCTCCTTCACCTCCTCTTTAACAGCAAACTCCAAATTCTTCATCCGATTCCACTTTTTCTTCCACTTCTTCCACTTGCGTCCTATTTATGTTTAATTAAAAACAAAACAAAACAAAAAGAGTTAAAAGTGACATTTGCAGCTGGGCCTGAGAATTAAACTTGGACAGTTTCACAACTGGCCATTTTTTTTTTTTTTTTTTTTTTTTTTTTTAAAAGGTAGGGTCTGCAGGATTTCCCTAAAAAAATTAAAATGTCAACTTTTTTCAGGAATAATCCTGTTCAATTGTCACCTCTGGACCTCTATACATGTGTGTCACGCTTGGTTTCAACTTGATGCATCCACGAGGTCTAAGTGGCTCCGTGCAGATGAATGTCACTTTAGCCACTGCAGCTCCTCGCGCGGTCCCTTTCTCGTGGAAAAAATTTTGTAACTGCAGTGCGGAGACGCGCGGACAACATGACAGCTGAATCGGAGCTGCAAGTGTCTAAATTACAAAAACACAGGCATTTATTTGATTCATTAAACAGAGAGCACTGTGACACAACTGTATGATGACTGTTCTTTGTGGTCACACTCTACAGAGAAGAGGAATAGGTGAAAAACTAATGTTTAAAACTGTAAACAAAGGCAGACTTCTTCCCCTCTAGTTTGGTGCTCTGGTGTTTGAGATACAGTGCCCCCTGCAGTTTGGTAATGGAAGCCAATGGACGCCCCCAGGAGGGAAAACAAGTATAAAAGCCATACAAGTTCTCTTGTGCGGACCTCAGGCGTCTTTTTTTCCACTCGTCACGTCAGTACGGAAGCATAAAGGCTCATTTATGCTCAACGTTAAATACACAGATACGGATACAAATGGAGCCTTCAGTCCATACTCTTCGTTCATTTCATCCATATTTCTGCACGTTTCCCTGTGGGGCAGTGTTGCTGTTACTAGCTGATACATAACTCCAGTGAGACACAAGGAAGAAAAAACAATGGCAAAACTTTGAGAAGAAAAAAGCGACATTTAACGGCCTCAACAACCACCACCTCTTATAACGCAGACTCTTTTTCTGTCCTGTCTAAGAGATACATCAGCAACACCTCCCCCCACAGTCGCCATGTTTGTTTTTCAGTTCATTGTTGTCAAACTTCTGACTTCTGCGCTGCTCCCCCGGGTGGATGTTTTGGTTGACAGCAATGCCAATGTAGAGGACATATAGAAGTATGTGAGCAGTGACAGTAGCATCGTTTGAAAGGGCCGTATAGATTTACATATGGAAAGGGAGTATACATTAGCCTTAACACAGCCTTCAGTTTCTTTGTGTGTCTCAACCTCCTCTGCCTGTAAGTTGATGCCTTGGTTGACTTGGGACATTTCTGGGCAGAGAGTAGGTGTGGTGACCAGACAATCACAATCATTATCAAGCATCTTAATGCAATCATCTTTGCATGCTGCTGATATAGTGAGTGGGAGAATCTACATGAGCAGCTACAATAGTGTCTGTAACAGAAAGAATGACACAAAATTTGCAGGATGGATTTAAGTCAGGTGTACGGATCTTGAGTCTTTCCCACATAGCCCCATGGTGGTGAGTGTGTTTACATAGCTACAATCGGAGGCAGTGGGCATGCACTGCTGCTGCCACTGAGCCACAGAGAAGGAGCCCAGTTTGGATGTTGTGTTTATAGACAGTAAAAAACGTTCATGCAGACCCTACCTTTAAACATTTATATAAGACAAGTGATTGCTCATGGAGCTGATGTAAGGGAATATAAAGGTTGCCATACTGAAACACTAAAAGTGTAAATAAGTTTACTTAAGCATCATTCTGGAATCAGCTTCATCTTATATCTTTACATAACAGAAATGTGTAATAACACTTTATGCCCAGCCCCCAAGCTGATTCACAAGAAGTGAAGACACACGCTCATGTGGGCACACATTAGTGCGTTAGTCTCAAACTGAGGTGCGGTCAACAGATGACTTCTTGTTATCTTGAGTAAGCAGAAAGTACCTGAGCCTTAGATCAACAACAAACCAACATCAGATGTTTCAGAATCTTCACAGAAAAGATTCCTGCTCAACACTTTTCAGACAGTTTCATAGAAAAGTTCTCAATTCAATAAAAACTTTTAGTGTTACCAAAAATTGTGATATTACACTTGAATATGTTTACGTGGGTCTGTGAGCACCGATACTTCAGTTCATAAACAAACCTCTCCTTAGTCTCTTTCCATTGATTCCTATTCTTCTCATTCTTCTCCTCCTCTTTTCAGTCTTCAGCTCCACCTCCACAGGGTAGTGATCACTGATACTGAGGGCCTGAGAAAAAAAACAAAGACATATTTTGAGTTATTCCTGATTGAGACACTTCAAACTGTCAGCAGATGAGCTGTAAGCGCTCTTACTTCCTCATCAGTCAGGTTAAACTCTCTCTGGAAGTTAAACGCCTTTGCAGAGTCTGGGACGATGGCTTTCAGCATGATCTTTCCAAACACCACGATCCTGTTGGTGTGAAATCTATAATAGCCTCTTAAAGCACTAACATTTTTGAAAAACCAGCTGCAATCATCCAGGTGAGCTTACCTGTCGTAGGTGTTGTCATTGCAGTTACTGGAGGTGGTGTCAACGTCATCTTTTATCAACCAATAGTACGGAGGACAGCAGATCTGAATCCTGCTCTTCTGCTCTTGGGAGAGATAACGACCATCTGCATTGAAGTCTCCTAAAATCATAATTTTCTGTAAAAGTGAGAGCAGAGGTGAGCTCACCGGTTCTCATGAAAGTTCATTTGAAGAGGAGGTAGCAAAAGAACAGCTCGGGGAATCTTCACCCCGAGGGAAACAAAGCTGGTCTGGGATCTCATTTACAAAGGAGTGTGGAATCCTCGCTAAAAATGTATGTGTGCCAAAAACCTGGAAATGGTGCGGCCCAAAATGATTCAGAATTATAAAGTTGTTTGTCCACCTGCACTCAATGTCCCCATTATAAATCAGGATCCACTTGGACCAGTGCACATGTAGAGGAACCATAAACTCTGCCCCTGGCACGTCCATAATCAACCATAAATGATCAATGTAAAGCACCTCATGAATGAAAGTGCACTTGAATGAAGGGGCTGATTACAGGTTTACAGTAGGGCCCGAGTGATTAATGAGTGGGGCCGATTATAACATGTCACCGATTAATTGACATCGGCCATTATGTAGCCGATGTATAAACTTTATTTTTCTGTGTGGAGATCGTGTTGTTCCTGCTCCTGTGTGTCTGTGTCAGGCTGCATGCTGCACTCTGCCAATGATAAATGCTTCTGTTAATTCACACGTCCACCATCACCTAATATGAGACTATAATATGGTGTTCTAACAATGTGTAAGATGCTTTTTTGCAAAATAAACAGAGATAAATGCTCCTGTCAATACAGAAGTCCACCCTTTTCTAATCAAAGACTATAACACAGCGTTTTAATGTTGCTATGTCATAGCCAAAATCACATTTTGAGTAATATAATAACTTGTGTCCATGTACAGTATATATCCTGTGTATATCAATGTTCTTATTTCATCATATCATCGTATCAGCAGATATGTGGGCTGATATATCAGATATCAGCTTTGTTTTGCCCCCAGTATCGGCACCAGCATCAGCCTCAAAAATCCCATATCAGTTGCACTGCAAAAACTGAAATCTAAGCAAGTCATGTCTTATTTGTAGTAAGTAAGTAAGTAAGTCTTATTGTTCTTAATTTGAGCCACATCACCAGACCGGGTCATAAAAATGTCTTATTCCAAGTTTTTTTAAGACAAAAATGAGGTGTAAATTGCTTGTAACAAGTCAAAAAATTCCGCCAATGGGATAAGACAAATTTGCCCGGGAAGTTTCTTGAAATTAGAAAGATGTCTTAAAACAAGAATCTTTTATCTTATCCCATTGACAGATTTTTTTTTTCTTGTTACAAGCAATTGATGCCTCATTTTTGTCTTTAGAAAACTTAAAATGAGACATTTTTATGACCTTGTCGAGTAAATGTGGCTCAAATCAAAAATAGTGAGACAAATTTTACAAAAAATAAGACAATGACTTGCTTAGATTTCAGTTTTTGTAGTGTGGGCGCGAGTTTACAGCTGGATCGTGGCGAAAACTTTAAGTTTAGACTAGGAAACAAAACTTGCTCACAACATCAATCGGAGAAAGACACCACATCCCTGTTGCATTCATTCTGTGTCAAATCTTCCACTGTTCTTAATTATGCATGAGGAATCTGACATTTTTACATGTTGTTAACTGCAAGTTACATGTTACATCCAATGTTCAGAGAGGACACGTCCGTCAGCAGTTTGTCTCACTCTATATTATCATTAATAAAAGCTTTGATCAACCAACAAAAACTTGTAACTGTTGGTCACATGCTTGGGTGAGAAACTGTTTGCTTTGTGACTAAGGATATAAAGGCCTTATGATCGTGTCAGAGATGACCAGACTTTATCTCCACATGTGAGTCATTTACAGAATAAAAACTTGCAGCTGATGAAGATGTGCCGAGTATGGAGGAGTTGATCTGCATGAAGCCACCACCATGACTGTGCATCTTGACCCAAGCATCTTCATTAGAACTGAACCCACACTTGATGATAAATGCAAAACATTGAAGATACTAATTAAAACTGGTGGCTCTATGATCTCACTGTTAGTCCAACCTTTAACTCTGCATGAGTGATTACATTAGTGTCCGGTCATATGAGGTGAATCCAGGATAATAAGGGCCAGATGGTGCTGAAGAAAGATGTCGCACTTTTATGCTACGTATTTATTTTTTGACATTTATATATTGTCACAATAAAAGTGACTCATTGTAAAAGGCCCTTTACACGCGTAACTATGCCTTAAATAAAAGTGTTGGTTTGAATGAGCATGATGATGTGGTTCTGCCAGTAAAGTTTGATATTTAATGAGATAAAATGTGACAGAGACATAAATCTAGTCTGCAAGCTTCAGTTCACCACTATCTGTCGTCAGTTTCCCATACCTCCAAAATATCTGTATGCCTGGGCTAGAGTGTACACATGTTTCAGGCCTTGTTTGTGAGTACACATGCTTCATAAACCAGGTCTCTGGTCCTGACATCTATGCTTTATACCAGGGGTCATCAACGCGGTGCCCACCAGCACCTGGTCGCCCATCAGGAACTCCTTCTGCACCCGTGAGGCATGTTCTAAAATTAACACTGGTCAAAATGGGCACCCCCTTAATATATTTGCTTTGTAAAAAAAGACCCCTGTGTGTGCAGCATGAGTATGGCAGTAACAGTACACAAACAAAACAAGAACAAGAACTGGAATGTCATTAAAATATTTTTGTTTCTCTCTGACAAAAAGCCCCCTGACAGGCAAGGATTCTGTATTTTCCGTATAAACTACGCAAATTTATCAGCTAACAAATGTCCAGTCAATATTCTGTGTTCCATCTGTCACTTTTAAGGAGTTTGCTTGAGACCTTTCACTGAAACTTTTACGAAGCCAGGACCCTTCTTATGTCACCACCAGATTATTCAGTGTGATACGTGCGTAAAACCTGCCGTGCTAACAAAATAATCATTTTTTTGCTTCAGAAAGTAAAGAAGTATATATTAGTTTTTATCTACTTCATCCAAGACAATCCCCTCTTTTTGGTAATATGGATGGATCATGATTTGTGAATATTGACTGCAGAGAGGGAGACTATCGCTGATGGGTGATTGACATTAACTTTAAACTGGAGAGAGAGCAGCGCACTGGATAGATAGAAATGTATGTGGAGTTGTTTAACTTTTACCTGGGAAAGGGTGAGTCCCGTCTTATACTGTAACTGCGTTTATTCCTCCGACTGAGTCCTCTGTTCAGCATAAATCCATCCATTATTGAGCAAAGCATTAACGATCCTACAATGATGTGCACACTGACAAGCAGGGGCGTGTCCTGACTTTTTAGACTGAGGTGCCCCGACCAGGGCACTGACTTATACAGTGGGGAGCATGGATTATATGAGCCCACACTTCCATACATAGTGTTCAATATTTTCTTATATTCATGTGTTGAAAATGCAGCATTACAGGCTACAGCTACAATAATGATGATGATTTTTGTTTTGCCAGTTTTGCCTGATCATACAGCAGTAGATGGAACAGATAATATATGTTGCATGTTCAAATACATATATTCTGATGATTATGTTATGTGACCTACCGTTATTGTTGTGTAATCATTGCTAATAATTGTGGGGAATGATTAACATCAACATGTGAGCAGTCTTGTCACTAATTATTATCTTCACAAAAGCAATTTTGCCAACAGGAACTTAGTATCAAGCAAGTAGCCCCACTCACTGCTCTGTTCCCTCGAAGTAGCCCTCAGTCTGAAAAAGGTTGGCGACCCCTGCCTTATACTGTCTTTCAGTCTCAAACTCAGAGTTAAAGCATCAAGCTCACCCTCGTCTTCAGCCTCTTCTTCACAGCTTGTACCACTTCAAACAGATCGTTCAGCTCCTTCTGTGCATTGGCTGGTTTGGTGTGGACCGGGATCAGAACCAGGTTTCTAACCACTGGGACACATCAAAGCACAACAAAGTAACCACAGCACCATCAAAAAGAGGGTTTTCCATCAGTCTATCAAACAGTTTATTTACCCATCTATTACCTCAACAGTCTAGTCATCACTTGTTTGATGAGTCCATCCATCCAGCCATCCACTAATCCATGCTTCACCCCTCCATCCTCTAAACAATGCATTATATATCCAGCCATCCATACATCCATCCATTCACCTACCAGTCCACCCATCCACTAGTAAATCTATCCATCAACCAGCCCATATATCATCCATTCCTTCATTGATATATCTACTAGGTGCATCACCTAGTTATGCATCACTCATCTATCTGACAATTAATCCATTCGTCCACACGTCATCCATCAACCCATCCATCCATCCACTAACCCATGCATTGCTCCATTGATCCATCCATCTATCCACCCATTGTTCATCCATCCATTTTTCCTCTTACCCAATTTGTACAATAATTTATCCATCCACCAGTTCTCCCTATATCCATCCCTTTATCCTCACCTAACCATTTACCCCTCTACCTATCCAACTCGGCATCCATAATTCTTACAGCCAATCATCTGTTCATTCAGCAAGTTCATCCATCTGCCACATGGCTGATTTAGCCTTCCCCCCACTATCTATTCACAACTCAATTTTTTACAACTACTTGTTCATTTTTACATTCATCCATCAGTTCATCCACACATCCATGCCTCATAGGTCATCCTATAATCCGCTCACTAAGAATTCAGTCTTTACATCCATTTATACATCTATGCATGCGTCCATCCGTCCAAGCAGCTTGACTTACTTTTCTGCATCAGTGGACAGATGTTTTCATGTAATACTTACAGAAAACTTGAGCGTCCAGCACTCACCTGAGTTTTGACAGTAGAAGCGCAGGATGTACGGCTCTCTGGCGAAGGCATCAACTTTGTCAGCCTGTTCAATGGGAAACTGGAAACATTTCCTCAGGGTCACATCAGCCTCCCTGAGACACCACGGAGAGGAGTTAGACTGTGAGGCTGTTTGTTGGTGTTCAACATGAACTGACTTTACAAAGACGAGGGATGGGAAACGATGCGTTGTTTTGTTGTGCTTTATTGACTAGAGTAGGCCACCTCGTAATGCTTTGAGTTGTTTGGAGCCTTGAGCTTGCCGTAGTTGTGCTTAGTCATAAGCCTCCAGGCCACTTTCTTTAATCTCCCCGTAGGAAAACATTTGCCTGTTAGTATTTTCAAATTGAGGTTTCAGTAAAAGTTATTGAGCTACGTTTCTGTGATGAAAGTTGAAGTTCTATTTAAAACCAAAGTTAAATCAATCTATGCTAACCGCTAGCACATCAATGTAATTCCCCATAAACATTAGCATCAAGGTAGCCCTATTTTCTATATTGTATGTGGTAAATCAGATGTGTAACATGTTGAATGTTTTGATTATGAATCTCTTGAGAGAATAATGTTTATTTCTTTGTGTGTTCAGTTTTACAGCTTCTTAGGTAAAACTTCAAGCAGAAAATCCTGAATCAGTTTTCTTGGGAAACCATTTTACCCCAGCTATCTTAGCTTAGCAGGTACATGAACGTAAGGTCCGTCCACTCAAGGGTAGTGTAAAGAATCAATAAGAGAATTGTTAAACAAAACGGCCAATGATGGTGATGCATTGAACCATTTCTATTCAATAACAGGAACCAGTTCTCGATGCCTATCCCTAACAAAAACTGAGCCTGGTGGAGAGATGGCTGATCAAAGCTCAGAGTGGAAGGGGCAGAAAGTGTTTTTAGCTCTTCATCAGGAGTACTTGGGACCAAAGGCACCCGGTTTGCAACGTCTTCAAATCAGGTTTGATTCTTTTTGAAGATTTCTCAGTTCGTGTTTTTTTTTTTATAAGTTCTGTTTTTGTTTAACTGATTGTCCGTCCTTCTTTCATTGCTTTCTTAATATTTCCCACTGGTGCAACATTGTTTTAAACTAAAACTAGCACACCGGACTCTGTGACCAAAATGAACCAAAGTTTCCTTACCTGTAGAAACAAACGTGCTGGTATTTGTAGGTGTCATTTCGTAGCAGGGCACTGGAAGTCATGGAGAAGGGATTGTTTCGATTGCAGCTGAAAGAAACAGTAACAATGTAAACATTAACACTAATAAGGAACTATGTGTTCCAGATGTGCAATAGTTTTTTCTAAGTTTACTTTTACATATTTATTAAGAAAACAAGACCCTGGGTGGAGCAGGAAACTGGGGGAGGGGGGGAAATGCTGTAAAAGGCTGAAGGTTGTAATCAGACAGTCTGTTAGAGTATTAAAGCCTCTGCAAAATAACAGCACTCAGACGCCAAATTCACATATTTGTGTTTGATAAACAGCCTGCTAATTGAGTGCAGCATCAGATCATCTATGACAAATACTGGATTCTGATTGGTTCTCCCATCACCCATCCATCCATCCATCCATCATGTGTTCCCTCAGATCTCACCATGAGCTGTTGAGCTCTTGAAGTAATATCTTCATGGCCTCACCGCTCTTATCCCTCACCTCCAGTATCACCACCACACTGTACTGAGACATGATCTGTAACACAACACACTGTTGGGGCATTTCACAAATACATGGAACACCAAATGGACCAAAACAATCAGTTTGAGCGTCTGCATTAACATCAAATTTTCACTTCTTGACACGTAAAAGTATTACATCTTAACACACTGAAATTGTATAAGGACTAAAGAAAATTCCATGTAAATAATTTTTTTAAAAGACATTTAGTCCATTAAGGCACCGTATCACTGGTTGGAGTCACCACACCCATGCCTTTAAGATGAAGGGCCACATTGGGCTGTATGTATGCCTACGCTGTGGTCATGGGGTGGTCATGTGGCTCTTGCTACTGGTACGTTTTGGCAATGTAACTATCACGTCTTAAACATTACTGATTTTGGGTGGTCCATTTTCCTGGGTGTGTATCAATTTGTGGGGGTAATTTTAAAGGTAGGGTCTGCAGGAATTGCCGTTATTGTTTGTAAACAACACCCAAACTGGGCCCCTCCTCCGTGGCTTTGCGCTAGCAGCAGCACACACCCACGGCCTTCAATCGTAGCTATGTGAACACACCCACCAGCCCAGAAAGCACCTGCAGCATTGTGTTTCTGCCTGGGGGAGACTCAAAAGCAGGTAAATGAGGTATCCTGCAAATATTGTATCATTCTTCCTCTATGTGACAGCGGCTACCGTAGCCACTCAGGGTAGCTTCTGCCGCTCACTATTATCAAAACACAGTCACTTGCACACGAGGCGCACTGTGATTGGCTAAGATCACCACGTCTCAACCAAGAAATTTCTGGAATCAACCAAACAAACATACAGGCAGAGGAGGGGCTTGTGGCAGACACACACACTGACATGCATGTACAGAGGCCAAGAAATGCCGATTGAGCATTATTCTAGAAATAGTTGTCATTTAATTTTCACGGAAATCCGGCAGACCCTACCTTTAAACTAAGTGATAGCTGAGGAGAGAAAAGAAAGGCCTCCAGAACCTTTTTGTACAACTGTCGTATATTTTCAGAATGTGCCCAACTTTTAAGTCAGCTTTTCAGGAAGCTCCCCACTTCTGGTAAAATGGTCAGCATCCTTATTGAGAAGACAATTCTGTTTTTACCTCAGGATTGTAATGGCCTGAATCAGGAGTGTGCTCTATTTAGTGCAGTTTATTGCTTTCTGAAAAACTTGAATTTGAAATGACTTAGGCCAAGGGCAACAATATCGTGGTTCATTTCAAAATTCAACAAGTTGCCAATAGGTGTCAAATAATGCCATCTTGTGGACACATAGACCAACACAAGATGTATTGTGAACAACCTGCATGTGCAGCAATGAGTGACCACTACAAAAATACACAGAGGTTTAATTCCACCATTGATCGCGACAGTGATTTTTTTTTAGCCCCAATTCACGCAACAATATATGATTTCTTAACCTCAATTTATACAAAGTAGGTGAGGGAATGATTTCTCTTACGTAATGAATGTATACGGGTAAATGCCATATTTGTGGTAGCAAGTGGAACCCTCCTTTGACTGGTTCATGCATGATTTGAAATATTTTTTCTTATCCCAGGTAAAAATGAATTCCAGAAAAAATGCTTGGAAGATTTGAGCTGATTTGTCTAAATTCTGTTCAATTTTGGCCCTTCTGAATGATTTTTTCCTTGCTCCAGTTTTTTGGCTTCATGAAATTGAACAATATTCAGTTTTGAAATTTGTTAGAATTTTACTGATTTATTTTGTATACAACTCCCCCTAGTGTTAGTTTTGTTTGTATAATGTTTGTATTAACTTGTCCAGTAGAATTTGCAATTGCTCTTGCTGTTTATCCTCAGGAAAAAAACTCTTGTTCCATTTGTTCTAAATTTTAAATAAAATGATACAAAAAAAATGCATACTGGATTTCCCCTCAGACACTGATTAAGTGGTAGCACCCAATTGAAACAATGTCGTTGACGCTATATTTTCTCTCGTCTTAATGCAGTTTAGCGTAATTTTTCACATGTTAAGACACTTCACGTTCAAGACGTTTTGGTCCCTTTGGTGTTCCATAGAAATAAACAGTCTGTCGTTATCGTCACAGGTGTGGTTCAGGTAAAGTCATTAAAGAGCAGTTACCTTGATGAGGTGGTTGACTACAGTCTTATCTGTGACTTTCTTCAGTCCCAGGCTCTGGACGTTGAAGGCTGCGATCTTCATTTTAACCTCAGGTTGTTAGATTTACCTTAATGAGAAGGGGGACAATGAGAAAGATGGTGATTGATGAGTGATGACGGAGCAGCTCACACGCTCTCTCTCTCACACACACGCGCACATCAACAAAGTTTTCCCCTCGCGCTTCATTTAGTCCGTCACCGCCGACAATAAGTCTCCTAACCGTCTGTAATTTTCACTTTTATAAGCTTCGTATCGCTTCATGAACACCCAGTTACACTTTTCTGCTCACCTGCCTAACACATTCAGACCAGAAGGACACAAAGACGCAGCTGCGCGTCATAAACACTGATGTGGTCACATGACTCAGTTTAATCTTTAGGTTTGTTTTACTTTGAGTTGATGGGTTGAGTTAAATCTCAAATGGTTAAATCATTATTTTATCTGCATTTGAGGTCACATGTTTTAAAAATTCAATTAAAAACATGTACTTTTGGTTGACAATATTATTTCCATAAAGCACTGGGGACATTAGCCACCAGTATGTAGCATTACTTTAATTCTTCTGTTTTCCCACTTTTAAGAGTCTGCAAAGAGAACCCTGCAATAAAGAAGTAATATTAGTAATAAAAGTGTTTGACTCAGCTTGCAATTTACATGACAAGCAGTGATGATGACAAACAAAATGGTTTATCCAACCCTGTGATGCCCCCAGCAGGTCAGTAATGTCATCTTGGGGGAGTGGTTAACAAGCCTTCTCCCTGCAGGATGTTAATTGGAGTGATTCAGCACACCTGGGTTCAGTGTGCTGAAGTTATTTAAGTTCTGGCTTTGACTAACACTCTCTCTTGGCCTCCCTCCCAACAGGTACATTGTGTTTTGGTTTTGGTTAATCATGTTTTCTTAGGTTAACCTTTTGCTTGGTTTACACTCCTCAACACTCACACACTCTTTCCACACATGCACACCACACACCACTGATTCTACTGATCTCCCACATTTCATGCAGTCAGTACTTGGGTTAGAGTTCTGATTTGGTTTGATTTGGCTTAACCTTGTTTTAAATAAAGTATTATTTTTAAAAAAAGGTACATGGTGTTTGTCTCCCTTTGTCATGGTCTTTTGAGCCAGGTCGTGACAAACCCCAATTCCAATGAGGTTGGGACATGGTGTAAAATGTAAATAAAAACAGAATACAATGATTTGCAAATCCTCTTCAACCTTTATTTAATTGAATACACCACAAAGACAAGATATTTAATGTTTTTACTGAAAAGCTTTATTATTTTTGTGCACATTTTGAATTTGATGCCTGCAACATATTTCAAAATGGCTGTATAAAAAAAGAAAATAAGTTCTTTTTCATTCTGACATCTTGAATTTAAAACAAGGTTTGTAAAACTGAGTGACGGAGGATTTAATGGCTCAATAATTCAAGGTCTCATTTGTAACTGTGACTCTTCTACGACAGAGCCAAGCTTTTGTACTCTGTGCAGGATGTGGTTTGTTGTTGTCTCTCTGAAATATGTCAGGTCTCCCTTAAAAAGTCTCTGACGATGGTAACACATGCTGCTCCTAAACCTGTAGATGTTGTTTGGCATAAATGGAGTCTTCACAGATATGTAAGACCCCCATACCATGAGCTGAGAACAAGCTGGGTGCTCCATCTCCTCCTTAGAGCAGAGGACACAGCGTCCATGATTTCCAAGAAGAATGCCAGATTGGATTCATCAGGCCACAGGACAGTTCCCACTTCTCCTCAGTCCATCTTAAAGGGGCCCAGGTCCAGAGAAGTCTACTGGTTCTGGATCATGTTTTCATCTAGTTTCCTCTTTGCAGGCTTCAGCTTGAGCCTGACTTTGTGGATGTTGTGATGAATTTAGTTCAGACGTGCAGCAATTGTCACTACAGAGTCATATCTATTTTTTTTAATCCTGTTCTCATCTTCACCCAGTGACTGAATGGCTCAGAGGGTGATCTCTCCTGTCCAGTCTATACAGACGTCTTTAGAGACCCTGTAGTTTTTTTTATGTAGCTACAGCTTCTTTAGTCAGTCTGCGCATCTGGTGGAGAGAGACACCAACACAAGATTGTCCAGGGTTGCCTGAAGGCCAAGGTGTCATCTCTAATGAAAACTTTTTTTTCTACTGGCACTTATTCTATTTTCATATTCTTGGAATTTTTTAACAACACTTTCTTGTACTGCTGCTGTGACCGTGATTTTTCCCTTTGTGAGACAAATACAGGGGAATCATATCTAATTTACCTGGTTATCTTGAGTAGACCTCTTCATATTTACCTTATGTGTGTCCGAATTTGGTGAAAGTCATTTCTTACATGATGTGTACCTTCTAAAACAGTGGCTCCCACTTTTAAGTCTAAAACCTTTTCACGGGCCACCATAAATACAAAGTGATGAATACAATATGATGCCTTCTCAGGACACTTTTTTTATGATAAATAAATATTTGAACATTTTTAACCCTTGGGATACAAAACCTGCTGGAAGGAGCAAAAAATAAAGAAAAACACTCACTTAAAACAGCTGACATTTAAAAACCATCTATCCAATCCAAAACCTGAAAAAACTAGCAAAATTGTCAGATTCTCAAGTTTCCCACAGTATCTGAATGCATCATGAGTGCCATCAATAACAGTGCCTTGATGCTCATGTCCTCTTCGAAAATTTATAGAAAATCAGCTGTGTGCTCAAGCTAAATTCTGTTGGGTTTTTTTTTTTTATTCTACTTGTTTTCTGCTTCATCAAGCCCAAAATGATGAATATACACCATGTTTTCGCACTTCAAGAATCCTTTGACTTTTGTCCAAACCCTGAATGGAGCAGGACGTAGAGAAAAATGTGACCACAGTGAGTAAAAATGTGACAGAAGCAAAAAACAACCAGAAACTGTTAGGTATCCTCAGGGTTTAAATCCTTTTGAATGGGACTGAGTTTTAACATTTACAACATTACAAAGACACTCACAGACAAAAATCATATTATTTTGGAGATGATTTGGTGGCCCAGTTGCAATACCTTCGTGGCCCACCAGGAGGCCACAGCCCACAGGTTGGGAAACCCTTTTCTAAAAGTTCAGCAACACATGGAAAATACAGACTTTGATGTGAACCTGAAGAGTCCTTCCTCATGTAAAACCAACAGGACAGGAGAGAAGCAAGTGAGCTGAAGAGGCTTTAATATGAAACAGGTCAAGTACAAAAAAGAGCCTATGGTATTTACAAAATCAGTCAGACAGGTCATAGATGTACAGAAAGGTCACAGTCAGACAGGTCACAGTCAGACAGGTCACAGTCAGACAGGTCACAGTCAGACAGGTCACAGTCAGACAGGTCACAGTCAGACAGGTCACAGTCAGACAGGTCACAGACAGACAGGTCACAGACAGACAGGTTAGAGACCCAGCAGAGTTTTTGCTGTCTGACTTTGAGCCTGGAGAGTCTCACTAGCGTAACGCTGTAACAACTCCATCTTCTTCCTCCTCACTAGAGCCTCCTCCACCTGAGAGACAGACAAGTGAGACAGACAGGTGTGATGAGATACATGAGACAGATAGATGCACTCTGTAATGTTTCAACATGTCCTCATTTATTAAAGAACAGTCTGACTTTTACTGACTCTACTACCTGGTGAGGATTTGGAACGGAAGAACCACAAGTGTGTGTGTGTGTGTGTGTGTGTGTGTGTGTGTTTTTACCTCTTTCTGTGAGGGTACAGGTACGTGTGCCATGAAGGTGACTCCTCCTTCCTCTCCTTCCATTTCCTCCTGGTTCTCCTCATCTTCATCAGGCTGCAAACACAAAACACACAACTTCAAAACCAACCACAAGTTTCAGGTTCAGTTCTGGTTTGATGAAACCAAAATAACACAAAAGTATCAATCATAAGAGTGTGTTAAAGTGTGAATTAAAGGACCAGCAGAGATGATAGGGTGCATTTAGGGTCATAGTTCAGCTGGAGAACCTCATAATGAGTAGAAACAGCTGATTAGCCTCATGTCTTCTGACTTTTATTATTCGACCCCTGAACCGAGTCCTTGAAATTCCTGGAAAACCCTCAAGAGGCTCCTGGAAATTCAAAACCTCACCTCATCTTTGTGGACTGTGTAGATGCTCTCCTCTTCCTCCTCCTGTTGTTGTTTATCTCCTGACAGACGATTCTCTCTCTCAGTTTTCCACTTCTGCACTGCGTCCATTATAGCTGCACACACACATAAAAACACACACACACACAATGTTAAGATATTTTATGCTTGACCCATCCACAGGGTAAGTATGGCTCCGTGTGGACAAAGGTATCATTGAGCAGCCTTTCATCTTTCCGCATTTATTTGAGTTGAAAGTGTTTGATTCAGTCTGATGACATAAAAGTTCATTCAATGAAAATAAATTCATCAAACCTTGTTTCTCGTACTGAGCCTCCAGAGGCAGCAGCACGCCGTCGTCTTCGTCTCTGTACCCGTAATACTCTGCGTCTACCTCCTTCATCAGCTCTGCCCTCGTTTTCCTCAACGCTGGGGCGGCTGGAGGTCACATGATCAGAGAGGACCAATCAGAGAACAGTATGGAGACAGACAGTATAAACAGGAGGAATAAATAAAGTGTACGTACGCTCTTTCTCAAACAACTCTCTGACTCCAGGAAGGTCTCTGGCTGCTCCGAAGTATTTATACCCTCGATTACCTGGGACTTCTTTACCCTCGTGGTCCAACATCCTGGGACCAACTCTCTGCAAACACACACACACACACAATTCATTACTCTGTGAACACATATTTTCACTAACTGTAAAATAAACTAAACCCTAAAATACACACCATAGTTGCTGATCTAAAAACAGAAACTGAGACTGGATCCACAGATAGTTCTGATTTTACAATAAGTTCTTGGTTCTGGTTGAGAGCACTAATACGGATTCTGAGTGAGTATTTACCGCGTAGTCAGGTCCTCCAAGCTCTTTGATCCTGACCTCCCAGTGACCTTTCTCTCTCAGAAGCTTGTTGATCTCATCATTCAAATCACGAATCTTAAACTCCCCGAGACCAGCTAAGACAGGTGAGAGAGACACAGACAGTTAGAGCAAGAGGGGTGAAAGACTTAGACAGGATTTAAAGAGGTAGGTGGGTGAGAAAGAGACAGACAGGTTAAAAAAAAACAGAAAGGTTAGACGGTGAGATGGGCAAATGCGGTTGTGTGACGGTGAGAGCAAGAGGGAGAGAAACAAAACCAGAGCAAAGCAGGTGAAGACAAGTTAGAGACAGTGAGACAGGTAAGAGTCAGACAGACAGATGAAATTATTTAAAAACAGATGGACAGGTAGTAGACAGATGTTATATCAACTCTGACTCTTCTTGAATATTCAGGTGAGTAAGTTATTTTCAGCAGACTCACCGTTCTGAATCTGAGCAACTTTCTTGGAGATCTCACTGATGATCTGAAACACACACAGACAGTAATGTAAGTATGACAGTCTAATAAATAGTTCCCACTCTATGTCCCCCAGATACAAACTTACTTGCTGAGTCATCAAGACTTTACACAATCAACAGAGAGAGAAAATATCCAGGAATAACAACAGAAAAACTAAGGTCAACAACAACTCCCAGGGTGCATTTCAGCACCAGCCACGGAGCACACTAAGCTTTAGACTGAAATCCTAAAACTTAACAATAAACACAAAGTAGACAGAAGGTTTTACAGAGAAAAAAAAAAACCTTACAGGTGTTAAAAAATTTACCTGTCGTCTCCATTTCTCAGCTTTAGGGAGTTCGCTGCACTCTGAGGCCAGGTAAGGTCTCCTCTCCTGCAAACAGACAGGTAAGAGACAGACAAATGAGAGGGAGGGAGTCAGTTTGTATTTTGGTGTTTTCATAGCTTTCATTACATTATTTTTATTATTATTATCAAGGTTTTTTGGGGGCTTTTCATGCCCAGGACATGCAGGCTTGAACCTGGGCCACCTGCTCAAGGGCGAACCTCATGGTGCGCGACCTAACCCACAAGGCCATCTGCGCCCCAGCTTTAGTTAAATTTGACCAAAAACCTGAACAAAGGGCTACAAAAACATTACAGCTGGGAAGGTAAGCTTTTCCCTGATTTGATTCTTTTACAACTTTTTCGAGTGCTGATCTGATATAAATTATGATTCTAAGACACTGCAATTTTCAGGTCACTTTTCTGACACCAGTGAAAAAGTTGAGTGATGATGTCTACAGACGATATCAGAAGTCATATTGCCCCAGAAAATTCACATGCCATGTGCAGTCTCCAACGTTAATCTTTTTGCCCATTTGCCCTTAAAGGGAACCCCGACTGTAAGGACTAATAGGCCTGAATATGCTTAAATGTTTGTCTAAAACTAGAATTTGTTGTTAAAAGACATAACGAATTGGTTTTTCTTTTTTAAAAAAATACAGTTTAAAACACACTTTCTATCCTTCGGGCGCAGCCATTGTTTTACTGCCGCAATGCATTCTGGGTTAATGACGTAGATTGGTGCCGAGCATCTGGATTTGGCCGTTTACTCACGACTAGTCGCCGTAAGTCACTAGGTTTCAGGAGGGAAAAAAACTTAATAATGCCACATTTCGCTGCTTTTGGGTGCACTTTTCAGTCTAAAGGAAACAAGGAGACTGATGTTAGTCTGCACAGCTTCCCAAAAGACAAGAAAAGAAGGAAGTTGTGGGAAATCGCTTGTGGGCGTAAACAACTTCCGATGGACCCGCGGCTATGTTCTGGCCACTTCTCCGCAGAAGCATTTGCTGCATTTAGCCGGCCCATGCTGATGAAAGAGCTGACAGGTGTGGGTCATTATAAACGGAGACTAAAGCCAAATGCTGTGCCGACTATTTTCCAACACAAACCCACAAAACTTCCTCGGGAAACCACTGAAGTCCGCTCCAGGACTTATATGATCCTGTATGAGATCGAGCCCGGTGCAACCATATGACGTCACTACCCAGACGTTATTGCGGCGTAAACAACAATGGCGGCCTACAGGTGAAAATATTTTTTCAAATTTTATACAAACTAAGATATTTTGAGAGATTTTATATCCTTCTTATGTAGCTGGTAAAAACATTGATCATTTAGGAAAATGACGTTCTGGTAGCCAGGGTTCCTTTTAAGGGCAAGTGCTTCCAAAACCTACTTGCCCTATCTTATTTCCTACTTGCCCTGTCTAGGAGGTACTTTTTTCAGCTGTCAAGTGTATACATTTGGCTCACAACATAACAAGAACTAACATCCATAGCCTCTTGTCTGTGGAAAAATAAAATGATTTTTGACAAAAAAAAAAAAAAAAGAGAGAGAAAAGATTACAAAAATAGTATGAAAAAAAATCTGGATGTTAATGTGGATTTATTTTCTCCCACCTGAGAAACATAGCCTCCCACAGATACTGAGGCACAATATGTTGACTCTTACACTAGGACTGAACGATATAGTCAAAATTTCATATCTCGACATTAATGCCAGATATCTCGATGTAGATATAATACAATATGACGCTGGGATTAGAGAAAACTAAGCATTTTTCAGAAACATAAAAGCATCATACTATAATAGGATGTGGAAAGTGCAGTAAATTGATTAGAGCTCACTGTCACTCATCAGCATTAACAGAAAGTCACCAATTACCAACTTTTATTCTTTACATCAGACTTAGAACCCCCTAACTGATGGAGAGAAGGAGCAGGGACCCCCTTATACAGAACTTTACAGAGCCAGAACTAAACATGGCATGTGATTGGTAGAGCAGTGATGGAGGCAGGTCATGCTAAGTGAACCTGTGTGTAGTTTGGGAGAGCTGCTGTGTTTTTGAATGTGTTCATTTCTGACTGACTGATAACATCTTCAGCCTCTATGTATCCACTTATGACTGTTCAAAAACAACTACATGAGAGGATAAGTTAAAAGTAATCTGTGATGAAAAGTGGAACAAGACCACAGAGTAAAACATACCTTTACTTTCCCCTCCTCCAGCTGGGCCTGTCTGAACCGAGCCAGAGCCGTCCTAAGAGACACACATAGACACAGTTAGAGACAGCAGAACAACAGAAGAGTCATACACGCATCATTCAGTGGGAAATTATGCTTCATTTATACATCATCTAAACATTATCAAACAAATGAAAAGACCCATTTTCCCATTGTCTGATTGCTGAGCATAAACCAAATGGGTTTTACGATTATTTTATTTCATACTCAGAACAATAATTACTATAACTACAATCTATTATAACTATTGTCTATTTAAAAATTCTCCTTCGGTTGTTTGAAGCAGTTGTCATAATGAGGGAGTGAATGTAAGACATGAAGAGTTACTCACATGGCTTTCTCAGCGTTTCTTGCCTGTAAAAGAAAAATAAAACCAAACACAGATGTGAATCAGCAAATGAGGTACAGTATACAACTGAAAATATTATTTTCAAGTCATGTTCTTTCGTAAACAGAGTCTGAACTATGATATGAAGTCAAGATCCGGCAGTTTCATTTAGCCCTCACCAGACTCCATCTGAAAATCTGTCATTTTTATCCCCCACATTCACGTGTTTATCCGAGAACTCGCTGGAAAAAACTGCTCAAAGCTTTTGTTTTGTTGGCAGTTAACTCTGTACAGCAGTCAGATTGGATAAATTATGGATAGTAAATACTTTTGTAAGACAATACTCATGTTCGGCATGAAACAGCTGGGACACTTTCCTTGAGAGCTTTATAAACAGATGGAGGTGTCCAGAACCAAACCCCGTTCATAAATCTGCTATTTTTCAGTTATTACATTCCGGGCTTTGACACTGCCAAGAAAACACATTTAATTTCAAATTGAAGTTTTCTGAGCAGTTCGTCTCTGTTCAAGAGTTTTAAAGGCTCATGAAATAATAGTTTTAGTTATAAACATTAAAAATAAGTTAGCAGACCCGCTAGCCTAGAGCTGGAGCTAAGAGGCTAAACTCTGGCTAAAAGCTTATCATGCTCTCAAACAGTGAATAGGTTTAAAGTAAAATATGAGTCAGACTGAGGGTCTTCTCTGCTGCTCACCATCTCTGTGGATGATTTTTATCCTTTAAGAAAGAATCCAATAAACTTCAGAGATCCTTCTCTGAAAATGGGCAACACACGGAGACACGACCCGGTTACGTGCATCCAGCTTCTTCTCTTGTTCCCGCTCCACGACGTCTTTCTCAGGCCGCTACTGCCCCCTGCCGGAGGAGGCTCCTTCATAGGGCTTTTAAACCTTAAACACCATGCCTACAGTTAACAAAAAATTCATCAAATTAACTCAAAATATGATCAGTAGATACAACAATTTTATATTTTACTATTTCCAGGGTGAGTTCAACACCTTTTACCTCTGCCTGTTGACACTGCTGCCAAAAATTAGTTTCATTTACCAGTAAAAGACAGAGAGATTTTTAAGATAACAGTTACATTTATGAATTTTCTATCCTCAACCAAAAACAAACAACAACAACAACAACAACAACAAAAAAAAAAAAAAAAAAAAAAAAAAAAAAAAAAAAAAAAAAAAAAAAAAAAAAAGGGCACAAAAAGTGAGGTAGGCTGACAGAAAGAAGACTTTCTGAGTTGCTGTCAGTTAGATATTGTTTTGGATTTGACCTGGTGAAAACATTATTTAAGACAGGTTGTTAAAAAACATTTCTGTTCATGGTTCAATTCATAATTCAATTCTGTGCTGAGTATTCCCAAATCTCTAGGGAAAAAGCATTTCTAATTCTATATATGAATAAAAACAATTTAATACTGAAGTATGTAACCAAATGAACATATGTAGTTAAAAAAATACAGTAATAGTTGTGAAAATATGTCATTTAGTTAGATAGAGTGCATATGAAAGGGACTGTGAGGACTTTCTGGAAGAGCTAGCTGTAGTGCTCGCTATAAACACTTTGCTTCCCATGAGCACTTGCTCCACACTGTTGTGAGGACAAGACTCTTAATAAGGTGCTTGTTTTGAAAAATTAATGGAGAGAAGATTTCTTTGTTCAAGACAACATTTTACCAGATACAACACAAGGAGATGTATTTATCATCAGCTATGCAGCACTAATCGGGACAAGCAAACTTTGTAAACTTAGTTTGCAGCGTAATGTAGTAAGCAGCTATATTTGGTGCATCTCACTAAATAAGTTTCTCAAAATAACCTCATGTAGCATTTTTATTTAGTATTTGATATTTAAGAAAACTTTAGAGAGGGCTGGTCAGCTTTAACATTTTGTGAATATGGAAAACTCAAGTTACTCAATCCTTTGGTAACTTAAGTAACAAGTAATGTTAGAAAATCCTGGTTATGTCCTACCAGTGCTCATCTACCAACTGCAACCTCACCAAGCAGAGCAAACATAACCTGGCTCTTCATTTTATTGACAGAGTCTCAGGTTTGAACAGATCACTGCAGAATAACTGCTGCATGTGGGTTAAAGTAAAATTAACACAAACAACTTAACCTGTGTTTTAGCCTTCAACCTGTGTTTTTAGTGTTTAGCTCATGACCCTTCTTCTCACTGCCAAACTTCCTCTGCTGGTGTGGTGTTGTCATGGGGACTACAACATGTCGTAAATCAATCTAGTTCAGTCCAATCTGATCGAAAAGCTGAAACAACAATTTAACATAACCTTTTTGAGCTCTGATAATCTCATTTTCAGCTGTAAATTACGATCATGCATATATTTAATAGTGAAAATTTTCCAAGATAACTTTGAATCTCCTCACAGGGAGTTTTTTCTTTCAAAAAAGAAAAAACAACCTCATGAAATGAAAAGTTTCCCAAAGACCTTACTTTCAATTTTACTTATGTGACACAGTTTTTAGTCATTGAGCATCAACTCAATTTTTCCCTCTGGCACCTGTTTTTAAACATTGAAAATAACGGCTGTTTTTTATTTTAAACCCAGTTATGTGATGACTTTTCATTACCAAACCAGACATCATCCTGTGTTGCAACATGTAGTATAACTCAATTATGTAAGTATAAGTTTCTCAAGGCTCCATCCTTGAGCCTTGTTTATTCAAAAAGCTGCTGAATTAATAAAAACCATCCCTTTGTTTTCCCTCTCTTTCACACTTAAATAAGTGATAATTGAAGGTCTCATTATGCAATCAATGAATAGTGACTGTTCTGGAAAAAAAGATACAGAATAAGTCTGGCATTGGTGTTGAAGTACATTTTGTTTCATACTGAAAGTGAAATTTCTTTTTTATTGAAGATGTTACTGTTTCTTTCTGCCCCTATCTTTAAATTGGTTCCTTTTCTGTCCTCCAGGAAATCATGTGACCGTTTAAAGGTCCTGTGTAGAAGTGAGCATGCATGAACAGACAGAGGAAACCTGTTATTAGTGATTTATAATCAAAGACCTGTTAAATAAACCGGTTCAGCTCTTTGCTTGTGTTTGTGTTCTGAAATAAACTGTACAGACAGGAAGTCATTTCTTTATCCTCCATTTTTTTATTGTCAGATAAAACTTACAGGCTGAAGTACAACCAAATGACATTTTTTAAAGTAGCTCTAAGTGATATATTGTACAAAAATAACATTTGGATTTTTTTTTTTTTTGTGAAAACATTCTCGTCTCTCCAAACTTAAAATCCTCATTTAGAAAGTGTTATCATCAGACTCAGTCGGTCGATCGCTCCATGAGTTCCAAACAGCAACAAAAAGCACCTTAAAGATATTTAGAACGCCTTTTTTGTGTCGTCTGCTGTCATTGGCTGCTTTGTTTGTACGTGATCATATCTGCAACATGATTGGCTGTTTGCTGAAGCCGGCCATGTTTCTGTCAGACAAACTTATTTAGGAAAACAAATTAAGTTACTCAACAAGTTGTAAGAAAGAAACATCAAATATTTCCCTCTGTCAAAGCCCAGCCCACCTCAGAGCTGAGAGGCGGGGCTTATGTATGTTTGTAGTCCTCAACCAATCAGCTGGGCTGAAAGGATGCTTAAAGAAAGCTTTTTATCTTATGACATTGCTACCAAACTAAAAACACAAATCTGTTTTCTCTTTAAAAATGCTGAAGAAAGATTGTTTTTTTTAGTGTCCACCCTTTTTCTCCTTCCGTCTGCTCTGATTGGCTGCTGTGAGTCTGACTGACAGGCCTCCAGACCAATGAGAAGAGGAGGATCATGGGGAATGAGTAAAGCGAAAGAAAGAAGAGATAAAAGAGAGCGAGGTCAGGGTTGGGGTTTGGGTGGCAGCTAAGCGGTGGCCTCGATGGTGCACTCCTTCGCCAGGTGACCTGACTTCCCGCAGTTATAGCAGTTCAACTCTGACGCCTTGCTGCAGTGCACCGCCACGTGACCGATCTCCCCACACCTGCAGAAAACACACCCAGTGCCCACACCTGCATCACTATTTACACTCACTTCAGCAGAAGAACCATGAAAATGAGATCACAGTGAGCTGCCTTTCCCATCACTTCACCTGTTAACATCTATTGTGACTTTATCTTGTAGTTGGACTCTGTGGCTCACAGCTCAGCACCTGTATGTGTTTACCTGTAGCATTTGACCTTCTCGCAGCATTTCTGGATGTGTCCGAAGCCGCCGCAGGAGTAGCACTTCTGCTCGTGGGCGTGGTTACAGTCCCGGGCCATGTGTCCAGCCTTCCCACAGTTGTAGCACAGCTGCTCCCGCTCCTTCTTTGGCTCCTTACAGTCTCTGGAGATGTGACCTCCTCTGCCACAGTTATAACAGGCTGCAGGGATGAAATGACACGATAATATTCAACCAAACAACTTCAAGCAAATTCAATTGAGTGTAGTTCAAATTCATGTAAATTCTAACTAAACTAACTAACTTAATATTGCTGGGTTTTTCTTTTCATTCCATTGATGTATTTACTCCCTTTTTTTTCATTTTCATTTTTATTTCAATATTTATTTATTATTATGATTATATTTTTTCCCAATTATAAGTCTTGTTTTTATAATATCTAAAATGTATCAGCATGGTCATAGTTATCTTTATTAACACTAACTCTACAGACTTATACCATAATATACTTGATTTTTTGTACTTATTTTATTGATATGTATACTTATTTCTTCTTTTTTTATTTAAAATATTTAAAATGTTTCAGTATAGTCATAATCATCTTTATTGTTATTATCACTATCTCTATTAGTAGTAACACTTCCTATTCAAATCTTACTCATCTGATACACATACTGGTTTGTCTGCTTCATTATTCATTTAAGGGATATATATATATATATATATATATCTTCACTTTTTTTTATCTTTAATACTTAATGAGCTTTTTCGTTACTATCACTAGCTCTATTTATGGTAAAACTTTCCATGTAAATCAGAATTAACCCCCCTTTTCGTTTCACTTATTTTTTTGTTAGCCTGAGAGATGTTTGTGTGTTTGTTATTATATTTGTATACTTGGGTATGTGGTTATACATACCATATAATTGTTTGAGGTCATGAAAATAAATAAAAGCAATGTTGGGGAAAAAAATGTCATTAAGTGTTTTAAGGCCCATGAATTTCTGCAGCTCTGTGCACTTTGCTCTTGCTTTGTGTCTAATCATGGAGAGAAGCTGTTAGTATCTCCACTCTGCTGTGGAGTCTCATCCTGGTGGAGCTCAAGTGTCCACACACAGACGATGAGCTGAACAGAGAGCTAATTTCTCAAATACATGAGACATTTCTCACCATTTATAACACTTTCTCTTTGGAGTGAGCTGACAAGAGTAGCCAAGCTGGAGGAAAATATGAGCAATAATTCCAGACTATTTTCACTCATAAGGAACAGTGTGTCCAAACATGCTGATAGGTGAGTCTCATGAGACAGTAACAAACTCACTTTATTCGTACTTTTGTTTGTGAAACAAGAGTCTCCTGTAAAGAGACGCATTTGCATAGGAAAAAGCTTTTCTGTCTCATAGAATTTCATTTGAATATGCACTGATGTACGTAGTGTCCTCACCGTCCTCAGTCCTCTCACAGTCTCTGGCGACATGTCCGGGTTCCCCACAGCGATAACAAAACATATCTGAAACACAAACAAGCTTCAGTGTAAATACTAAATATTTATAACACTGGTATAGCTATACATGTCTGCTGTAAAAAAAAAATAAAAAATATATATATACATATATATATGCATACACTACCGGTCAAAAGTTTTAGAACACCCCAATTTGTCCAGTTATTTATTGCAATTCAAGTCACTCAAGTCCAATCAGTAGCTTGAAATGACACAACGGTAAGTGGTGAACTACCAGAGGGTAAAATAAAAAGTACGGTTACCCAAAACTGAAAAACAGTACATTTCAGAACAATAACATAAAATGGGTTAACAACTGATAGCTGTCCTGCAGCAACGGAGGGTGACCAAGCCTTAAAAAGCTAGTGCTACTAATTCCTACAGGTGTTCCAAGTTTGCTTGATTACTAACAAGCCCCTCTGTTAGCATAAAAGCAGTGTTTGAACACAATGTGGTACCATACCCTCTTGAGCATCACTTGAACTGTATTGTACTGCAGAAAGTAGTGTGTTGCTACAGAAATGGCAAGAAAAAGGCAATTAACAGTGAGACAGACCATCATAACCCTGAAAAATGTAGGTCTTTCCTACAGAGAAATTGCAAAGAAAGTCAAAGTGTCAGTGAGTACAGTTTCCTTCACCATCAAAAGGAAGTCAGAAACTGGGGCAAACTTTGACAGGAAGAGGTCTGGCAGACCCAAAGCCACAACTGAATAAGAGGACAAGTTTCTGAGAGTCAACAGTTTGCGTGATAGGCGGCTCACAGGACAACAGCTTCAAGCACAGCTTAATCGTGGTCATAGTAAGCAAGTCTCTGTTTCAACTGTGAAGAGAAGACTTCGAACTGCGGGTTTGACTGGACGAGTTGCAACAAGAAAACCATTTCTAAGATGTCAGAATAAGACAAAGAGGCTTGCCTGGGCCAAGAAACACTGCCATTGGACAACTGAAGACTGGAAAAAGGTATTATGGACTGATGAATCAAAATTTGAAATCTTGGGTTCATCATGCAGGATCTTTGTACGGCGTAGAGTAGGTGAAAGGATGCTTCCACAGTGTGTGGCTTCAACTGTCAAACATGGAGGAGGAAGGTGATGGTCTGGGGTTGTTTTGCTGGATCCAGGGTTGGTGACTTGTTCAGAGTGAGAGGCACCCTGAACCAAAACAGCTACCACAGCATCCTGCAGCACCATGCAATACCCTCTGGTATGTGTCTAGTTGGTCAGGGGTTCATCTTACAGCAAGATAATGACCCAAAACATAAGTCCAAGTGTTACGACCTGGTAATAGCTAGGGGTATGCAGGCCGAACAAATAAATTTATAAACCCAGGACAAGATGTATAATGAAAAATAAGGCAGGAGAAAAAATGGTAAATTAAATGTATTTAATATGTAACTCAAGTTCAATAGTTGTAAACAGAAAAACTCCTCATCAAAACTAGAGGGAAAAAACACGGTCTTAAATAAAAATGTCCAAACAAACCCAAAGGAAAAACAGGACTAAATGAATATCACTCACCACTGAGGTTCTACTTTAAAACAAACACAAAACACAGCTCTAAGCCGACACACAGCCACACAAGGCGCAGTCAAAAANTTAATTGAGGATTTGCCACAAAATCATCCAAGAGAAACACCATTTCAACTCTTGAAAACTTAACACAACCACAGAAGACCAGTTACACAAGGAGGTTTGTATCTATCACAAGAAAACAACACGCACACCAACCTCAATGGAAACAAGACTTTCCCAACACCTGCCTAATTTAACTCACCTGCTTATCTTCTGAAGTCGTGCTGGGCTCGAGGCGACTTACAGGCAACACATCAGCGACAAAAGCCCTGAAACGCCTGCCCCCTTTGGAGAACTTTGTCTCCGCCCAGGATTAACTTCAAAAATAAAAAAGGCAAAATAATAAATGAGTGCACGACGGAAAAGTTGCAACAACTTAGCTGGGCACTCCCCTGTCTAAGTTGAGAAAGCCACAAGATTTCCAAGAGAGAGTGCAACACAGTACAATTAAGTACTACAAACCACAAAATACAACTAGTAATACATTTAACTTACCACAAAAAAAACCTACCAAAAGCTCTATAAAATCCCGGACGAGCCCCCACTTGTTACGACCTGGTAATAGCTAGGGGTATGCAGGCCGAACAAATAAATTTATAAACCCAGGACAAGATGTATAATGAAAAATAAGGCAGGAGAAAAAATGGTAAATTAAATGTATTTAATATGTAACTCAAGTTCAATAGTTGTAAACAGAAAAACTCCTCATCAAAACTAGAGGGAAAAAACACGGTCTTAAATAAAAATGTCCAAACAAACCCAAAGGAAAAACAGGACTAAATGAATATCACTCACCACTGAGGTTCTACTTTAAAACAAACACAAAACACAGCTCTAAGCCGACACACAGCCACACAAGGCGCAGTCAAAAAAACACTGTTAAGTTGCAAGGTTGAGAAGGAGGGAATGGTCTTTCCAGCTGCATCTTCCACACACAAGTGACCTCAAAGAAGCAGCACAGCCAGCACTTCTACCTGGTAGCTCCTCACTCACAGCTGCTGCAGATCCTGCAATCAGGCCACTCACTCACACCCACACTCACACACAGGTACACCACACAGGTAGAAACACACCCACATGAGAAACACACGCCCACATGAGCATGCACACAGATACATGAGAATACACACTCATGTAACACCAAGCTATGCCAGAACTATCTTGCGAAAAAAGAACAAGCTGGTAAACTTGAAAACATGGAGTGGCCAGCACAGTCTCCAGACTTAAACCCCATTGAGCTGGTTTGGGATAAAATGGACAGAAGAGTGAAAGCAAAGCAACCCACAAGTGCCACACATTTATGGGAACTTCTGCAACAGACATGGGAAGAACTTTCTGAAGAATATTTGATTTCTATTGTAGAAAGAGTGCCACGTGTGTGTTCAGCTGTTATATCTGCCAAAAGTGGCTACTTTGATGAGTCAACAGTTTAGAATACATTTTGGTCTATAAATTGATTCCATAATTTCTTTTTTGACTCCAATTGCTTATTTGTACTATGCTTTGACGTCTGAGTGCAATGAGACATTATACGGAATCATTTTCAGTAAAAACACTGGAAAAATCGAGGTGTTCTAAAACTTTTGACTGGTAGTGTATAAATATATACATATTATTAATTTTTTTTCTTTGACAAAGGTCATTTTCAGTGGCAAAATTTGACATTTGGATTAAATTACTTTGACACATCTACAAACGTCTGACAGGCCAGATTCTCAGTCTTGATGTCAAAGAAACATCAGAAGAAGGGCTGTTTGCTAAAAATATTTGCGAAAAATAATCTAATTGTGATTATTTTTCTCGATATTGCAATTGAAATTCATGTTGCCATTATTTTCAGGTTCCTGATCTTAAATTGTTGCAAAAAACAAAAACAAAATAACCCCTAACCC
This sequence comes from Thalassoma bifasciatum, assembly GCA_008086565.1. Classification (NCBI taxonomy): domain Eukaryota; kingdom Metazoa; phylum Chordata; class Actinopteri; order Labriformes; family Labridae; genus Thalassoma; species Thalassoma bifasciatum. The sequence continues at coordinate 67,379 of RPOG01002049.1, read as the reverse complement.
TAACCCCCAAAAAATAATAAGTCACTCTTTATCAAAAAAAAAAAAACCCAAAACATATTTGATAAATACAACTAGGAATAAATAACTTTGAAAAAAGAAGAGCTATTCAGATTTTAACAGGAAATCTGATTTGAAAAAGAAATGTCAGGCACCTGAAAAATATGTTCATGCAGTCGATACCATTTCTCTACTTGTGACTGCTTCGTGCCCATTTTAGTCAGTTTTCATTTTGCCCTTCTTGGACAATATTTTTGCTACTTTCTGGCTTTTTTCAACATTTTCTATCAATTTTCAACCATTTTCATCCATTTTAGCTCCTTTTCTACAATTTCGTGCCACTTCTTGTCATTTTTGCCACTTTTCACCACTTAGAGTGTTTCTCTCGCAAAGGTGCTTTTCAACAGTTTTTCTCTTTGGTTGAGCAGGTTTGAGTCAAACTGATGTACATCATAAAACATCTACTGAAAAACAATTTGTTCGGACACATCTCAGCTTAATGAAAAATTGCACTGTCAGCGATTAGAATATTGCTGCAGGCCATATTGTGACTTAATGTAATTTGCGATTAATTGTCCAGCCCTAATCTGAAGCATCAAAAACAAGACCCAATAACTCAACCTATTGTACCATTTTGTATTTTACAACATACTTTAAAGAGGTGGAGTCTGCTTTTCCATATTGTAAACATGGATATAAAGTAACAACGCTGGATGTTGGATCAAAACACTCTGATCTAAAAGCAGCAAGACATCATCTATAGATCTTCACAAGGTCGACCCCCTGACAGGTTTTGAGAGGGTCGCCCAATCAGAGTGGAGGGGGTTTGTGAAGTGAGGAGCCTTAAAGAGACAGGGGCTGAAATAAAAGTTTTCTGAAACACCAGTGAAAGAAAAAGAATGTTCGTATTTGAGCTGTAAATCCTGTAAAGATACTATGGGACACCACAGAAACAGAATAAAGACTTGAGTACACACTATGCTCCGCTTTAATGTTTTTTTTTGTACACAAATACGAAAATGAGAGGAATTACAGATGAGATGTTTTTGCTTTTCTTTTCTTTCATAATTCTACCATCATTTGTAATTCCAATGTCATTCTTTTGACTTCACACACCCTCTGATGATTGTTTACATCTTTACAAAGAGTTGCTGTTCAGCAGAAGTTGAACAGTGAGAGAAAAGAACAAAGATACTACAGGGACATCAGAGGGAAAGAATAAAGACAAAAAAAGCAGAATACTCGCTTTTTGAATTATCACACTGAAGCCAAATGTAAAATAATAAAGAGAATCAAAGTCACCTTTTCCTCTGCCGCGTCCCTTCCCTCGACCTCGGCCCCCGCTTGGACAGTTCTTCACCCAGTGACCGCTGCGGCCACAACCAAAACACTCACTGCTGCTCATCACCACGACCACGGCTGGACACACACACACACACAGATGGACAGAAAGAGAGTGAGTGAGTGAGTGCCTATCTTCGCCCCCATATAAACTACACTTCCTAAAACTTGATTGAGATGAAAAATGGTTGAATTTCTTCCACTAATGACCAGTCTGCACATTGTTTTGGTTCATTGAGTAGTTTGAGCAGTCAGATCAGAGTCTGGTCTGGGTCAGAGTCAGTGAAGGGAAGAATGATCTGAATGTTTATTCTGGATGAGGTGACAGCAAAAGAAGATCAGCTTTATTCTTTACCTACAGATCAAACATGTCTGTTTAGGTTTGCAGAAAACTTAATTTACATCTACAGTTTCAGTCTGTCCTCCTGGAGCTGCTGACTGACAGACTGATGAGTTCAGGTGAAACCATTTTTCTGTATTTTTCAGCTCAGATGTGCAGCAGAGAGAAACTCGTGATGGTTACAGATCTGGATGAAACAACATGTTCTTATCACTGAATATGTTTCATTACATTCCCCGTTTGTGAAGTTTTCTAAAGTCAATGCTGGTTTATTCTCCTTGGTAGAAGTCAGGCTGGCTGGTGTTTGTTGTTGTGATTCAGCAGAGGCAGCACCGCCCCCTCGGTGCTTCACGGCCTGACGCCGCTAACAGACTCATCTGTGCGGCCACCAGCTCCACAGCCCGCCCCGGGTTGATCGCCTCTTACCCGGGCGAACAGTTCCTCTCTTGCCCCGAATCTGCGGGTTTCCCCGCTGTTCGTGCAGTGAGAGGCGGCCTGTGAAGAGGGCCATGGCTGTCACACTGTCAGCTAGTCTGCTAGCTGGTTAGCATATGTTCCTCAGCGGATCCAACAGCGGGAGACTGTCCGCTCCGCCGCGCCTCCTCTCCGGATGAATCACACCGGGGCGGAGCAACACGGCACCCCGGCGGCAGTGAGCCTGCTGCGGGGAGAAAAGAGCGGGTTGATCGGCCGGAGCCCAAACTCACCTCAGACCCGAAACTGTTTGTTTTCAATCCTCCTCTGCGCCACACGCGGTCTGCACACGGTCCCACACACACACATACACACATACACACACATACACACACATACACACACGCACGCACGCGCTCACACTGAAACACGCAGAAACACGCAAGTTGTGCTGTATTCAGGGGCGGTCGGAAATGTCAAAGATCGAAACATATCAACCCAGTGCAATAAAATTATGTGTTATAACAATAATTCCAATACATTTTCCATCATTTAACTACTCATTTATAACTTCAAATAAATTAAAACATTCAAAAAAACAGTACTACATTGTTTACCAACATTACAAACACAACACCTCTATTACAGAATTTACAGGGAACTTCATAAATCTGAGCAGTCAACGGGAGTGAACAGAGTCAGACCTGGGGGCCCATCATGGCCTGAGGTCCATTTTCATACAGCCCCCATCTTTCATCAATAAATGTATTGATTGTTGCACTGAAATTATTTTTCTCTGCATTACAGTCATGGACGAAAGTGCTGGAGAGTTCTAATGTTCATATTTTTTTACAATTTTGCGTCTCAAACACTCCTGGGCTCTTCTTTCTCTTCTCCATTCTTGGTGTGATACACAAAGGCTCACAACACAAAGTTTGAGTCAACTTTTATACATTCTAACTGGCGTCAGGTGTGATTTCTATATTACCAGCACCTGTTACTCACCACAGCTGAGTTTAAACAAGCATCACCTGCTTGAAATGAAATGATTTACCCACAATTCTAAAATGGTGCTAACAATTTTGTCCAGCCCAATTTTTGTTTTGTGTAAAATTGTGTCATAATTCCAGGGTGCCAATACTTTCGTCCATGACTGTGTGTGTAAATTGACATTTTCTGTTAAGTGCACAAACAAAACCAAAGTATATCTATGTGTTCTACTACTGCCATCACTACAGCTTTACCTCCTCAAACAGCATCGATCCCTTTCACAGAGGAGATGTCACCATTCGCATGAACATTTTTCCATGTACTTTATGCTTCTTCCCTTCTGTTTGTTGACTTTAAAAATAATTATTGAAACTGAGATGACTTCCCTCAAACACTGAGCTCAGTCACAGTGAGGAGGCGGGGTCATGAAGTTAGCCGTACCAGGTTTATGGTTTACTGATTACTGACTGACATGTGAAGGAGTCAAAGGTCACAGACGGGGAGAATGTGCAACCAACCTACAGGATCGAGCAGCACACCTGTCCTGGTACACCGAGGGGTCATGACCTCTGTGGAAACTAGTCCACCTTGGGGACAAAGGCTCAAATCCTTTTAACCTGACTGAGGATTAAAACAAAGAGTTAAAAAGAAAGAGAAACACGCGGTGAGTATTTAACTTCTTTAATCTTCCCGTTTCGCCTGTAGAGACACAGCTTTAAGACGAACTGAACCTCATTAAGTTTTCTTCTCCTTTCAGAAGAAGAGATTTTTCATGTGAGGTTGAAGAAAAACTTTTTCTGTGAGGTGAGAACACTGTACTGAACAGCAACTCTTTGTTAAGATGTAAACACTCAGAGGGTGTGTGGAGTCAAAGGAGTGACTTATGAATGACAGCTGAAAGAGAAAATATCAAGAAAGAAAAGGAAGAACAAACAAGGTAGAACTCATAAGCAAATTATCTCCGTTTCATGTTTAGTTGTTCCTTTATTTTTTTTACGCACACACGCTCAAGAAAAAAAAAACATTCAAGAGGGATATTGTGTTACTTAAGTGTTTATTCTGTTTCTCTGGGGCCCCATAGCATCTTAACATGACTTACAGCATTAAAAAAAATCATTATTTGTCTTACGCGGGTGTTTTAGAAAACCCTTATTTCATCTGTCTGAAACAGTTCGTTCTAGCTGCTGTCTCTTTAAGGCTCCCTGCCCCTCAAACCCCCTTCACTCTGATTGGCCAGACCTCTCGAGGCTTAGACAGGGGGCAGAGCTATGGGTAGACCTTGGTGTTTGAGGTTTTACCCTCTAGTGTCAGGAACCACTTATAAGATCTTTATTTGATGATCTCATCATTTCAGGATGTCTTGTGAAAGATCGCATGGTATTTTTTTAAATCAGATCTTTTTGATCATTTACAGACAGATAAAGGGATTTCTACAACATGAATACGTAGAGGTTCGAAAATTTGCAGTCATTAATTAAACTGAACATCCAGCATTGTAACTTCTATCACCGTGTTTACGTGGAGAGAAAGCAGAAACCCCCTCTTTAATATGAATGTAAAAGTATTTTATGTTTAAAGGTGAATTAACCTTTTTTTCTGTTTTTATTTGTTGGTCTCCTGCCTGGTTCTCTCAGTGAGTGGCCATGTTTGGAAGAACAGGAACCCTCGCTGGTCGCTACAGGTTAGAGTTTCAGCGATGTCGCTCCCTCTCCTCCTCTGTGCCGCCTCCTGAGCTCCCCAGACTCCATTACCCAGCAGGCAGTGGGAGCAGAAAGTACAGGACTGGGTGGGAGTCGGGACCAATGAGCTCATCTCAGATTAGCCAAATTTTAAAGGTGAGACCCATCATTTCCAGACTCCCATCATCCATTTAGCTGAATGAGTCAGTGATTGAGTGAGTCTTCTGTTTCCAGGCCAATGAATATAGCCACACCCTCCCCAGAGGCCCCGCCTCCCATGGGGTTCTGAGCTTCCACAGTAACATGTTACCATCCAACCACCCCGGTGAGGACCGCAGGAGCAGTGCCACATGCCTGCCAGGCCGCGGTGGCGTGCTGTTTGGCGTGTTTGACGGTCACGCAGGGTCGGCATGTGCTCACGCCGTCAGTCAGAGGCTTTTCTACTACATCGCCGTGGCCTCGCTGCCGCTGAGGATACTGGAGGAGCTGGAACGGGCAGTGGAGGAAGAAAGGGCTGTACCACCTCTGCTGGAGTGGCATAAATACCCACAAGACCACAGCTCTCCTATTGGAAGAGCGACTTCTTTCCAAAGCCTCCGAAACTACTGGCAGGAGAGACTGGAGAGTGAAGATGAGGAGGAGGAGGAGGAGGGTGAGGAGGAGGTGAGAAAACATCCAGGAAAATCCCCCAAGATCAGAGTTTGTAGTTGTTACAGTCTGTAACAAATTCAGCCGTGCAGATGTGAGGGAGTGAGAGGTGAAACAGAGATACAAACTGTTCTCTTTAACATAGAGCTCTATGGAGACTGACTCACTGATGGAGACAGACTCCTGTGGACACTCAGGGTACTGCAGTGTTTGGATTTTTGGGTCTGTGATTTTATAGTCATATCAGACCTCGGGTGACCCCTGACCCCTCAGACAGAGGGTTTTAGCTTCACTTGTTGATGACTAAAAAAGAATGTAAAAGACAAATGAATAAACTCAGGTTTTTCAGGGTCATTGTGGTAGAGTGTAATGTCTCCTCTGATTCTTTTCAGGACGGCAGGAGGTTGACATCAGCGCTAGTCAATGCTTTTCGTCGCCTTGACTACGACATTTCTGTGGAGGCCCAGGTCCACCTGTCCATGTCTTCACCCAGGTCCTCATTTTGTTTGACTCAGTCACCAATTTCCCTAAGGGCAGACGCCTCTCTCTCTGTTCTTTCTCCAAACATAAGCAGTGTCTCTCTGTCAGTCCAAAGTGCTCTGGTTTGGTCTCATCTGAGCAGAGGAGACTTTGTTTCCACTTTGTTAGTTTTCACAATCCAGCTCCACATGGTCCTTAGCATCCTTCAGTCTGCACTCTCTCCCTCTCTCTCAATTTTCAATTCAATTCAAAAAACTTTATTGGCATGACAAACATTTGTTTACATCGCCAAAGCAGGTGTGACATGAAAAAATGTACACAGTTAAACATCTAGTAAAATAAACTCTACTCTAAACTGCCCCCCCCCCCCCCCNTTAGTTTTCTTTCCAGGGTCCAGTTTAAAGTCTTACGGCTTTGACAGACTTCTTCTGGACTCTCTCTCTTTGAGTTTCTTGTCGATCCTTCTCTATCCACATCTTGACTCTTTGAAACGTTGTTATAACTTTGAATTTTCTTCTCTTGCTTTGGAAGCATCAACAGTTCTTTTAAAACTCCAGTCTAAAGTGATTTTTTCTCGTAATTTTTTCTCTGTCTTTGTCCACAGGCGGTTGACTGTTCCTGGGGAGGGCATGTCTCTCTCCTCCCCCCTCAGGGTGGCGCTGTCTGGCTGCACAGCCTGTGTCGCCCACATCTCCAACAGTGTCCTACATGTGGCCAATTTGGGCGACAGCCGGGCGGTGCTGGGCGTCCAGGAGTCGGACGGGAGCTGGTCAGCAGTCAGCCTCACCAACGACCACAACGCACAGAACCCAGACGAGCTGCAAAGGATTCTGGGAGAACACCCCCAATCTGAGTGGAGGACGGTGGTTCGCCACGACCGCCTGCTGGGTCTGCTGCTGCCTTTCAGGGCGTTTGGTGACGTTCGCTTCAAATGGAGCCCAGAGATGCTGAATCGACTTTATGAGACACGACCTGATGTGATGTCCGTGGTCAATGAGGCGGTCAGGACCTCGCCGCAGAACTACCTGACACCGCCATACCTGAGCGCAGTACCGGAAGTAACCCAGCACCACATCCGGCCCTCTGACAAGTTCCTGGTCCTGGCCACTGATGGACTCTGGGAGCTGATGCATCGACAGACGGTGATCCAGCTGGTGGGGGAACTTCTGACAGGTCAGAGGACTGAGATCAGTAACGATGTGTTCAGACCAATCAGGGTTCTGTACATGGGGCGCATGATTCAACCATTGAGCTACACTGACCACCCAAATGATTTTCTGGAGAACTTTTTTAATGATCAGATTAAAAAAAGGAGTTCATAACTTAAATTTTTTACTTTACAGGCCTCCAGCAGCAGGGACCCATAATCCCCAGTGGTGGTATGACACTGGGCAGCCTGCAGCGCCTCCTTCTGGAAAGGAAAGGCGGGGTCCTGTCAGTGCAGGAGGACCAGAATGCCTCCACCCACCTGCTCCGCCACGCCCTGGGGGATGATGGGTATGGATCTGTAGCTCCAAACCGTCTGGCCAAGATGCTGAGTTTGCCAGTAGATCTTGCCAGGAGGTACCGTGATGACATCACCATCACAGTCATCCACCTGAACGAGCTCAACATTTAAACAGGCCACCTCCAGGGACCAACGTGTTGTAGACTCAGCGGGTGATGGATGAATAAAGATTGTTTCAAACTGTCTATGGGCACGGTCCCATAGGCCATCTGAACCATGCTGCACTCAAGGATTGTGCCCCCACCCCCACCCCAAACCCCCCACAGCCCTTGTGGACACACTACTCCAATATGAACCTGACTTAAGCATGATTGCTGACACATGCATGTCCTTCCTGCGTCATCATGAAGCATCTGTTTACAAGAGGTACAGTCTCATCAGAGTGAGCTCAATGGAGAACACAGAGAGCATGGACGCAACTTAAGTTACTGTTTAAGTCATTTTGGTCTGACACAGCCCTCTAACACCATCACTATTCATTAAAACAATGATCAAGAGGAGCGGGTCACGGCGATTATATGTCATTGATTAGACGTCATGTCCTTGTTGCAGATGTGTGTTTGTGATATGCATGGACTGCTGATGCTGGTCCAGCATGGTTCAACTATGGTCACACTGGCTAAACAAACTGGACTTTGTTGTTGAGCATGGTACAGATTGCCAGTGTGACCACGCCCTTACATGGTCCTCACTTCCTGTTCACCTTGGTGTTACTTTTCTTTAAATAAACTTTGTTCTGATATCTTTCCTTTTTGTCTTTTAGAACCAGGTGTTATCAAAACAACTACACAAAAACTAATAAACTATTTGTTTTTTGAAAGAGACAGAGAAATGAAGTCGTATGAAACCAATCAATAGTAAGAAGTACTCCACTTTTATAATGATTTCACTTCCTCTTGTCGACACTGTGGCAAAACACATCTTACCTCTATATCTGATAAATGGGTGAACCATCCACAAAGTACAAAAGGGTGTCCGCACAGCCTTCTCAATGATTCTAGGCGGTGAATGTCTCCCCCTCCAAGATTTAGAGCAGTTTTGGTTTAAAAAATCCCAGGACCTTCACCCAATCAGAAAGCAGTATCTTAACAGGTGCAGAGATGATGACATGACTTAGCAGTAAAAAATAAATTCCTCCAAAAAGGTGTGAGCTTAAAGGTTAGAAACATCCTCAAATGTACTGTCACTGCTTTTGAACACAGCCCTCAGTCTGGCTATCCTGATGGGTCTGTTTGTACTGTACTATACAAGTTTTCAGTTTCTGGCAGTTTCAGTGCAGCTGGTGGATTTAAAAAAAAAAAAAAAAAACTTTGTTATGAATGCAAGAAACAAACTATGGCTACATATTGAAATTTGAGTTATTGATATGCAAAGGTTTGTAAGATGAAGCATTTCATATAATTTGATTGAAGATATAGGAACAACACAACAAGAGAAATTATAAAACTGAAGGTAAATAATTAGTGGAATGATGTAGGGAAGGAGCATTTCAGTGTGGAGTCTTTTCAGGTAATTGTATTTTTTTGTATGTGTTTGTATGCTTTTAGTCCTTTCAGTATTTTCCGTTTTAAAAGAAGATTCTAAATTGATGTAGAAAAATTCAGGAAGAGATTTCAGGGTCCTGTTTTGAATACAAAGTTAAACTGCAGCCCAACTCATTATATTTGATTTTTAACCTTACACCAAAAGTTATGTTTATTGAAAATAAATTTTGAATGGGTTGACATTTTTTTACAGTGGATGGAAAAAACACTTCCATATAATTTATGCTTGGTCTGAAAAAAGTGTTCCAAATGGACTTAAATGAGTTTTGTACACATAGACGTCTCTTATGACAAGAAGTGGGATTTACTGTTGTTACTCTCATCACTTCACCTCTATCTCGTGAACCACAGTGTCGTTGTTAGCTGCCTCACTCCAGCAGGTGGCAGGAATACATGTTAACTAGAACGCTAACAGTAACAGACTTCTGTCTAAGTGAACTATGGTTTCGCTTCAGGAACAGAAGAGGAGTGGTCATCCATCTTTATGTAGTCAAAAAGAAGGAACTTCTACACAAACACTGATGTTAACAGACCAACAGTGTCACACTCTTTTTAGTAGAATAAAACACAGCAGCTCAGTGACTTCAAAATAAAATTTAATCAAGGACTTAACAAAAATCATACTCTTGATTAGAAAACATTTCAGTACCAACCAATCAGCTGAAACCACCTTCATCTGCCGGCCTCATCACAGCTCACGGAGCTCAAACATTGGACGATACTAAAACAGGCCACGCCCAGAAATGCTAATGAGAATTCACAACAGGAAGTAAACGGGATGAAAACAAACAGCGTCCCCCTGGCTCCGCCAAGTCAGCCAATAGGAAGGAAAGATTAAAAAAGGAAGTCCAGTGTCCAATCAGAGGGCATTGATGTTGGTAAGTCACCGTCGAGGGGGCGGGGTCAGCAGCTGAGTGGCGGTGGCTGACTCTGGGAACAGGTTGTGGTAGGTGGGCAGAGGGACGTACGCTGCAGTGATCATTTTACCTGCAACGATACATGAGAAGTCAGAGCAGCTCTCTGATTGGTGGTCAGCTCAGAGGACAGGTGTCATGTGACAGGAAGTCTTACCAGCAAAGTATCTTCCGTGTAAAGCGTTGACAGCGGCCATGGCAGCAGGGATAGTTGGACACTTCACATACACATTCCCCTTAAAACAGAGAAGGTCAAAGTTCAAACAGGCCCAAAACCCATGACACTGTGCAGGAACAACATCATGTGCACACACACACACACGCTCAGATTAAAGTGGAGTGTGACGTTTACCTCAGCAGAGTTCTTGTCCACGTAGATGTGAACGACTCCTCCGTGTTTGTTACACTCCTCGATGACGTCATGCTGGATGTCTGTCTCCCAGCCCGAACCCTCCTCACTGAAACACACACACACAGCTGCCCATCAACACACACACACACACAGTGCCCAGTATGCATTTGATGTCAGTAGAGAGATATCAGAGATGAACTTACTGTTTTGTCCTCATTTACCCTGATTTGATCTGAAACAACCTGAGTTTTACTGCTACTCTTTGCAGTTTTTGCCTCTTTTTACCACTTAGATTGATTCTTTTGTAAAAATAGATTTTAGTTTGTCTCTTTGACTGAGCAGGGCTGAGTAACACTGGTGTAGAATGGAAAACATCTGCTGCAAAAAATGCAAAATGCAGCTGCTGTTTGGACACGTCAGGTTATAGAAATATTGCTCCGTCTGCGATAGAAATATTGCAACAGGACATATTATGATTTTATCTAATTTGCAATTAATTGCCCAGCCCTATCAGAGCGAGTAAAAAATCCTCGTTACGTTACAAATCATAAGATGTCACAACACTGGGTTGTGTCCTCTTGCTGTCACCTGATTGGTTAATACTACAGAGACCACACACAAAAATCCAATCAAACTGAAATACTGATAGATTAAACGATAAATGTGTCTTGACTCATTAGCTGTGACCTGTTGGGGGGCAGGTGGGGGCTTCAGGTAAAAGGCTTTAGGTCAGGGGTCTCACACTCCAATTACCCACTGAGGGCCACTGAGATTCCAACCTTGACACAAGTGGGCGACTTCAGGTGTTCCACAAAGGACAAGAAAAAAAGCGTTCAACTTTTAGAACACCTGGATGTTTCAACATAAATTATCTGAGTCAAAATGGTCTCTTCTTGCTGAATTCTTGCTACCAGACATCTGAGAGCTTCTTCAGTCAGCTGGGCCACATCTGCTCTGAGGGAGATGAACTTTGAAACCTTCAGTTTGTCTTGAAGATGGAAATCACCAAGTCTTTGATTTGCCTCTTTTCTTGCTCTCGGAGTAAACTTTGTTGTGTCAACAGCTCTTTCTTCAGCTGTGCAGCTCGTGGTGTCTGTTTATCTCCCTGGTGCTTTGCAAACTGCTCCACATTCAGCTGAGTAACGCTGTGTGAGGTTACACTGCTTACTAACAGAAACTTTCTCTTTGTGAGACAGGTGTGATTCCACTTAAACTCCAAAGAACTAATCATTCTCCCACTTATGTGCCCCACTTGAAACTTTTGCATGGTCTTTGAAAGACACACCTTGATTAACAAATGTTTTGAGGTCATCAGCAGTGCGCCAAATATTTGTTTTTTCCCGCTCAGGTTTACGTACTGGTTATGCTGCATTTAGGGTCAACTTAGAAATCAAATATTTCTTCCTGATACTGACAGGGGAGTGGGTCATGAGCACAGTGGGCTGGATTTCTCTTAAGACTGATACCAAGTGGCAGGTTGTGAGTTTGAAACCTCTGCTGCAGGCAGCTGTTTCTGTGTGAACACACTGTACAGTATGAGGAGAGACAGACAGGTGATACACAGACAGGTGTGGAGACAAGCTAAGGCGTGTGTACCTGTTGGGGTTGAACATGTTGGACAGCTGGAAGCAGTGTGTAGCAAGCGGCTGGGAAGGGAGACTCATGGGAGCAGAGTTCATGTTCATGTTGAGAGCTGGATTCATGGCAGCTGAAACACACACAGAAACACACACAGTTGAACATTATCATGAGGAATAAGTGCAAATTTTAGTCATTTGTGCTGTGACCTAACATTCACGTCTGCTTTGATAGGAGGCTCTACAGCTTGTAAAGTTTGCTCTTTTGGTGACAGCAGAACAGGCAGAGGGCTGGTCTATGGTTTCCTTGGTCACAAATCATCCCATTACACCACTTGTTTTACTCGCCACAGTGGATGGATTGGTGGAGAAAGTAACCTTCATACATGCACACGGTGCCAGCACTGAAACCACTGCTGCAGGATAACACACGAAAGACTGAAGAGGAGTGAAAGGACTGGAGAACTCCTCTGAGGTGAACAGTGAAAAGCACAACTGTCTATTCTTCTTCATGTCTGACTTTTGAAGACCTCCCCTGTAACCGCTGAACCTCACTGGCCGAGGTTGTTAAAGTAGTTTAGAGGATTAAAGGATTGGAGTCTTACAAATTAGTTTGAACTGTGAAGCTGGAGTTGGTTGGTGTGTGGTTGATGCAGCAGAAACTCACACAGTCAATAAACTAACAGTGTTTGTGTACCTGACACAGCAGCCATGGCTCCAATAGCGATGGCTCCACTCATCTGCAGAGCCTGCTGAGCCGCAGGGGGGATCTGAAGACCTGTGCCTGTTCACACACAGACACACACACACAAACCCAGGAAAGTGTTATTAGGACTGTTTAAAGGAAGGATGTTCATGTCTGATGTAAAGTGACGGTGTTACAGGTGAGTGTGTGATTTGTTTGCAGGTCTCACCCTCTGCGAGTCGGGCCATCAGCTGCAGCCGACCCGTGGTTCCCAGGTCGATCCCAGTGCGTTCCAGCTCGTCGCTGTCCAGGAAAGATGACGCAGTGGAGCCGTCGGCCCGCTCCGTCACATGGCCCACCTTCATTGGTCGACCCGCCAGCTCAAAGCCGTTCAGCTGCTCCAGAGCTTTCTTTGCACACTCTGCATCTGAAAACTGAGAGATCAACCTGGCTTTCAAAATCTTTACACATTTTGAATCAGTAAAAGAATCTTCAAAGTCTTTTTACCAACATGTTAATATCTTATGTTAGTAGCAGGATAATGCACAGTATGCAGGCAGTTGTATTTTGGCAGAGATGAAGGACTCACAGTGATGAAGCCGTAACCTTTGGAGCGTCCAGTCTCACTGTCCATCATCAGTTGGATGCTCTCAATCTGGGAGAGAAAACACACTTTACCTCAGTGTGTGTTCACACAGGTAAATATAAAGAGAAGTACATTTAATCAGTAAGCTGCTGCTGCTGTTATCCATCCATCCAATTTTTATTGTAAAACTGAACTTCTACTTCTTCTTTCTGGAGTAGAGACACCGTCCTGCGATATCTGTATGTGTGCAGAGCTGTGCACAGTAAATGTAGCAGTTATCTACAGAAGTGTGTGAGTTAGAGCTTTAAAAATAAGAGTGTATTTTAACAGTCTGTGAGTGTGTTTGTTAGTTCAAAGATGTGAGGGCATGTCGGACCCGTCCAAACGGCTCGAAGATTCCTCGCAGCATCTCCTCGGTGATGTTGAAGTGCAGCGAGCCGACGTAGAGCCTCATAGGTCCTGCTGAACCTTTCTGCAGGTTGTTGGCTGCTGCTGCCGCTGCTGCTCTGTTCTTCTCTGCCTGCGAGCAACACACACACACACAAACAAACAAAGAAAAAAGAGTCAAGTGACAGTAGTGTACTGTGATGTGATTCATTTAGATTGCTTTGACCAAATTCAGGAGACCATTTCCATTAAAACACTTGATCTGTGTGTGTGTGTGTGTGTGTGTGTGTGTGTGTGTGTACCTGTGAAGCCTGTACAATGATGGGAACTCCCAGCAGCCTTTGCCCCGTCAGTCCAATAGCAAGTGGGACCGAGTTGGCCTCCATGAACTCGATGTAGGCGATGCCCTTTGACCTGCGGGAGTTCCTGTCAGAGATCATCCTCACATCTCGAACCTGCAGAGAGACCACAGCTGATCAGCCAATCAGTTCAACAGACACAGCCCTCAGTGTCCTTGAGTCTAAAACTAGAGTCTAAAAGACTCAGTTAGAAATAAATTCATCACAGAAAAGTTTTTAAAATAAAGAAATGAACCATTGGGCCTAAAGTGTTTTTTGTAACAGGCTGTAAACACGTGTGCACCTTCTCTAAAAGCTCACACTCTCTCACAGTGTTTCCTTTGGCATTAAGAATCTGCTCTACGTGGATACTTGATGAGCTTAGTTTGAATTTTTAACACGGCATATTGGTGTTTACCTTCCCCACAGCAGAGAAGAAGTCCTCCAGGTCTCGAGGTCGTATCCTGGCTGCCAGCTGCATGCAGAACACTGTCCGAGCATCTCGTTCCTCTGGAGTCAGATTGTCTATCGGCAGCCTGAAAAAAACAAACCACACAAAAAAGAACAAACAGAATAAAACTTCTGAACGGCTGCAGACCTCTCTGAATCAAGTTGAAACATGCTGGTTCTTAGTTTAATGAGGATATTTCAGCTATCTGAGAACAAGACTGATGAGCTGAAAACACACGCTGCTGCTTTCTAAAACTTCAAACTTTGATGACTTCTCTCTTTTAACTTGTTTCTCTGAAATGTTTCTTTTAAGTATGTTTTCTTCTTCAATAATTGAAAATAAATAAAAGAATAAAACCCAAATTAGGAAAGAAAAAATTAGCCACAAACTCTCACCTGATGGGACTCTTCTCCTTCTTGACTGGACTTTTACTCTTTGATCTTCGCCGGCTGGAAAGAAACAGACAAAGAAACAGTCAGGTTTTGCTGGCATTTCTGAAAAGATTCAGTCTTAATAAAGAGATAGTGTTGTGCTGCATGTTGGGCTCTAAAACTGATCATGTGTTGACTGAAATGATCTCTGGGGGACTCACTGTTTGTGGTGGTCTCTGTAGCGCCCCCCCCTCTCTCTGCTGCCACGTCTCTCTCTGCTGCGACTTCTTCGTTTTTCTCTGCTGCGGCTGCCCTTACGCTCCCGGCTCCTCTTCCTGTCTCGACTTTTGCTTTGTTTCCTGTCCCGGCTGCGGCTGCGTTTCTTCCTGTTTAGGACACAGCAGTCAATCAGAGCCCAGCCTGAGACCAAAGCCCATCTTCTTTCAAACTACAGAGTAATTTACATCTTTGCACACAGGCCCCGAGAATCAAGCCAAACAGAGCTTTTATGCTCTGACAGATAAAGACTGCAGGACATATCGCTCTTGAATTCACTGAAATCAGCAATCAATAAAAGATTCAAAACAACAAGACAGAATTGTGTAATAATCATGTTTCATATCACAAGCCTTGTTACACTGCAAAGACAGAAATAGAAGTAAGTGTGTGGGTCTTCATTTTGATGAAAAGTGTGTTGTTAGACTGAATATGAGCCACATTCACCAGACAAGTCCAGTAAAATGTCTTACTTCAAGATTTAAAAAGAAAAGGACACACCTGGGTTGCTTGTAAGGAGCACAGTGGGAGTAGGAGTGCACTTACATATGTGCTTGTGTGCACTGGGGCGGAACTATGTTGTGTGTGATACAGAGCAGAGGAGAAATGCTGCGTCAATTTAACCAACATTTCAAGTTTGCTTGAAAAGCTGCTCTTAGCCTTTATCTATAAAAATAGTTGTTTTTCACAGCTGGTTGTTGGTCACAGTATCCTGGCCTCCAGCCTCTGATGTGATTGCTGCTTCACTCTGGCCCAGCGAAGAGTTGGGTGTTTGCTAAGCACCAGTTTTTTAGCACTTGGAGCCAGTTCTTTGTCATTTGAAACAAAAAGAACAGGTGCCACGTCAGGCGCAAGCCAGGAACTAGCACTGGCACCATCTTTGTTAAAAAAGGGGTATGTGACAGGTTCAGGTAGGAGTCTGACTGGAGTTTTTCAGAGCTGAAACACATTTTTGATAGCTATTTTTCCACATTTCTGGACTTGAGAAGGTTTATAACAAATCAATGATGATCGGTCTGATTTGAATGACAACAGTTTTCAGTTGCCGGATAATTTTCCATCTTTGTCTTTCAGAATTACACGCTGATCAAAGATAAATAAAAAAAACTTTCTTATTCAAGAAAATATCCTCATCGTGGCCAAAAAGGTTGCTTGTGAGCATTCATAGCCACAACTCTTTTAGTGTTTCAAGTGAAGGGGACCCTTCTGGACATCCTTCAGAAGTTGGTTAAGTTAAACTCCCCACCAACCAGTCTGTAAGTTGATGCAGGAGCTCTCTCACACTGAATGTTTCTCTACTTTGCTCTGGTCAAAACAGATTCTGATGTAACTTGTTCAACCTGACATTTACTATTCTGTGAATGAGAGAATCAGTCTGTACTGTGGTTGTAAAATATCACACTTCCTTCAATTTCTGTCCTGTTGGCTCTGTGATTTTCACAGAGGTGGGCTGAGCTTGGACACTTTGTCGTACTCCTGTAGAAAGGTGTAAAAACACACCGCCCCCTCATGTTGTGCTCTGAGTGGTGACACATCACAACACGGTGATAAACGAGCTCATCTCTGCCTTTAGCAGGATGTTTGATAGCAAAGAGTGACTGATTCATCACCAGGTTTCTCCCACAGATCTGTCAGACATGCCAGTGGTAGAAACAAACACCACCATGACCCATCAGAACAGAGGGAGTGAACAGCAGGTGCAGGGAGGAACAGACGGGTGCTAACAGGTGTTACCTCTTGCTGCGGTCCTCGTGTCCATTGGGGCTCTGGCTCTTGGTGTCCTCCTAAGGTCGACAGAGAACAGCATGAGGAGGCAGACGCAACATTCAGGTGTCAGGAGGGGGGGGAGAGGGGAGGGGCAAGAGAGAATATAGACAAAATTTAATGAGTCACATTTATACACATTGTTCTGTGGGGGAGGAGGAGTCAAGCTGAGGGGTCAGAGGTCAGTCTGGGACAGTCAGTCAGTTTTAGGCTGCAGTCCGGGCTCTGTCTGTGGGGGNCTCCACCTCTCTCGCTCTTTCTCTCTCCCTTTCTCACCTATTGGGGGACTTGTTTGCTGTATGTGGCCTTGTGTCTGTAACTGTCCTCCAGAACTCACCTGTAGCTCCCCTGGTTAAGCCCCTCCCACCCCACTGTCACCCTGACCCTGACTCTGGACTCATGACACCTTTGGCCCCTCTCAGCTGGGATGTGGGGTGATGCTTATGCTAAGCTAAAGGCTAAATGGCCTGTTGTGATGCTATCAGCCATGCAGTGAGATGATCCACCTGTGATTAAACAGCTTCTAACTGCTTTTCTGTTTGACCCCCTCTGACACTTCATCTCCCAGAATCCTCAGCTGCTCCACATCAGGGAGGTAGGGCCAAAACCAGGTGACACATTTACCAAGGGGACCACAGTCAAGTTACCATGGGGACCACAGAACAGCAATGCATGATGGGGGCATTTTACTACCTTCATGTTTGTGACAGATCACACTGGCATTCAGGGGAGTAGAGGTGAGAAATCGTTAGGCAAGTCTACAAAGAGAGATAGATGGGCATTTATTCATGACAGTCTGTAGAGGAACGCCACGATCATCATCATCATCACAATCATCATCATCAGTGTCAGGCTGACTCTACTGCTCAGAGATGGCAAACATCCTTTGGTCTGATGTGACCACAAATAAATACAAGTGTTCATAACTATAAAAAGACTGGAGAGCAGTGAAGTCTCTCTTTCCTGAAGCGTCTTTAATTCATTTCCAGATGAACATTGACAGGTTTAAAGGTTGGCGAAAGGTTCGTTGACAAGCTTATTAGATCTTCAAAAGCTAAAAATATGACTCTTTTTAATCAGTATTCTAATGACGATGCACTATGCTGACCTGACATCACCACTGGGTCACCACTAGGGATGGAACGGTTTATGAAAAAAATCTGAACCGTTTGGTTTTCCTGATGCGGTTCGGGCACATGTGTGCTGTTCGGCTTTTTTTTCTCCTTTGTTTATCGGAGGCGTGTGTGTTGTGGATATGGCAAGCAGAGAGGAGAAACAGCCAGAGACAGAGGATGCCCCTGTGGCATCCTATCGGTCTCCTGTCTGGGATCACTTTGGATTTAACGTTACCTACGACGGCGGCGGTAAGAAAGTGGTGGAGAAAACCGCGACTGTGTGCAAGAACTGTAGAACACGCGTTGATTATGCTAACGCTAACACATCCAACATGTTAGCTCATCTGCGGAGACATCATTCCAGTGTGTCACTTGGCAGTGCAAGAAGAGACTCAGGTAGGAGAGGACAACTTTCACTACCCGCAGCCATCCACATGACCATAAATGAAAAAAAAAAAGATTAAAAATAAAATGTTAAGAGTGAATTATTAGAATATATGGTATTTGGGTGATAAAAACAATAACAGTGTAAACCGAACCGAAAACCGTGACCATAAAACCGTGATACGAACCGAACCGTAGATTTTGAGAACCGTTCCATCCCTAGTCACCACTAATGGAGAAAAATACTCAAGAACGTTGCTTCAATGACCGTGATGACACCAGGTTCAAGGGTTGTATCTGGTTATCAGTGAGCCGGATCAGGTAATCCACTTTATTTTTAATCCAACATTTCTGGGATTAAGTCTGGATTGTCTTTCTATACTGTAAGGCTGCAAGATTTTTGGAAAGAATGATAATACGATAATTTTTGGAGTTTACTGCTTCACTCTGCTGAATCTTCCCTGAAATGATGATAACAGACACTCAGACAAAGCTGAACAAAGCACAGATCTGGAAGCCGCTGCCTTTAACCCTGAAAGTGTTGAATAAAGCACCATATGTGATATTAACCAAAAGTAAAAGGATTGTCAGATCAGACTATCCAAACTCCTGTGATGCTCGGCTTACATTCACAGTTCCCCCTCTCAGTCGCTCAACCCCTCACGCGGCACATCACTCTGCCCAACCCTGATAACAGTGGGTGAGATGACAGAGCGCAGAGAAGGTAAGTTGGTGCATGTCATGTGGTAAAATATATAAATGGATGTTTATTCAGATTTGTTGGTAGTGTGTTTGGGCATTGACAGGCTACAGGAACTTCAGTGAAAGGCTCAAACATATTGCGATATATTATATAAGTTGCAAGATGAATAGAGCACATCCACATATTGCAATGATGATACTAAAATTATACTGTGCAGTAAGGCTGCAGGATTTGGCCCAAAACCAGTACCTCAATATTTTTTGGCTATACCACCTTACACAATATACATCTCAATATTCTTATTCAATTCAATCCTTTGGTGTGTAAAATTACACCAGTGCAATGATTTAAGCAGACCCCTTGGTTGGATTCTAAAATTTGCAACAAAAAGGGGAAAATCCCAATAAGATTTAGTTGAACAAACCTTTTACTACAAACCAAACTTCACGTAGTTGCATACCTTTAGTTGCAGTAAAATACTTTATTCAGATTCATTCAACTAGCTGAATGTATCATAAGAGAGTCTCAATAGTTTTCTAAAATTACAACAATGAAGATCAATTACACTTTAAAAATACTATAAACCAAAGTTGAAAATGATTTAATCTGTCTTTTGTTTAAAAAAAAATCAACTATCTGGATATTGTTGTAATGAAACAACCATGCATTATTGATGAAAAGATAAAAATCACAAACAGAAAAGTGAGAATCACTAGATTCAAGACTGAAAGCAAAGAAAAATTCTCTTCATTCCACTGTACACCCACTTTTCTCTTCTCTTTCCCTAAGAACAGCCAAAAATGCACGACTACAACAAGTAGAAAAATGTACTATAAGGTGTACTTCAACAGAGGAAGAGATAATAACCATCCAAAATAGATAGTCATCATCCAGCTTGGGTTACTGAGTGTGGTTGGACACTGACACATCTTTCAGACTGGATGAGAAACTGTTTCTGACACATGGGAGGATTTTCTTCCATCTTGTGCTCAAGCACTCAGCCGGCATCTATTTCTGATTTACTGAAGTAAAGCTGTCCGAACCTGGGGCGCCGGTGTGACTGAGTGGTAAGATAGTGTTTTCCATTAGGTAAGCCCTCAAGCAGTCTGCTTCCACTGTCGTGTGCTCTCTGAATTAAGTCAGAAAAAAAACAACTTACATATAAATACAAAGTAATCCAAGCCATGCCGAAGAGCTTTCAACATGACAACTTGCTCAAACAAAGTTCCTCCAGCTAAAAACCCGGACTTATCAAAACTTTTCCAGTTTACTAGACTATCTTTAATCTAACTATTTACTTTAGAGGTGAGCCTATAACCTATTTTGTACATTAAATATCTTTTGATTTCCCCTTCAACTCTCTGCCTGCCCTGCTTGAAGTCTTGTAAGTTTCCCATCGGAAAGATTATTTACTTTTTGTTGTTTGTATTTCACTCAGTTTGGCTGGAGGCCCTGATCGTCAGTAAAGTCTAAGTGTTCGTGCTGTTTGCACAGGAGCTTTGGGACTGCCAGAAGGAGATTTGAACCTGTGTGTAAACAATCATATGAAACGATGTTCCCATCTGAGGACCTGGAGCAGTAGAGTCAGGCTGACAGTCTCTGCAACACACAGGACAAACTGACTCTCACCTTCCTGTATGGAGCCTCCAGCATCGCCTCGATGTCCAGGTCATCTGCCATAGTGCTGCTGGTCTGCAAACACACACAAACGAGAAATACAGTGAAAACTTCAAACTGACATGTATACAACCAAGTACCTATCAAAGTTTTGGACTCCTGTAGCATAATATTTGAAGGAAAAGGAGACCAATGTGAGAAGTGGGACAAATACGAAAAAAAAGTTGAAATAGAGGAACAGGTGATAAGTCTGTCTGTATTTATTAGCTCTGGGGTCAGTTCTGTGACCTACAGACAGTCTACAGCTGCTCTAAATCTCCTCTTAAAGCCTCTTTAGAGTTCCCCAAAGTAAGAAAATCTAATGTGAAGTAGTTCAGCTTTATTTTGTTATCAAATCAAAGGTTTAAATCACCTGCTGCTGCTGATGATGATGAGCCCTGACAGTCACTCACCAAGTTACAGCTACAAAGACACGCGGACTGCAAGTCACTCAGCTAAGCTTTAACTAAAGCTAACAACTAAAGCACAGTCACAGTTAAACTCCCGTTCACATGTCTTTAAGTCCAAGACTGTATCCCCTTTCAGGTTAACGTCAGGTGAACGACTCCTGAGCCGTTAACAAACAGCTGCTCCTCCATGGAGAAGCTAGCTAAAGCCGTGCAGGCCTCGCGCGCTGTTTTCTCGGCTTTTTTCCCGCCTCTTAACGGGCTTCAATCATGCAGGTGGATGAACCATGTGAACAAGATGAGTTTTTACCTGGTGTGGCAGCAGTTCAGAGGGTTATAAGCAGAAAATGGTCGCTCCGCCCGGTTAACGGTCGCTCTGTGGTCGTTGCCCTCGCGCAGGGGATCCTCGCTTTAATGGCGTATGACGGGAGCCCGTTTGTTCTCGCGAGACTAAGCTTCCATGAGATGACAGAATAGAGTGGAATCAATTCCAAACAAATACTGTGTGAATCGATTATACAGATTGTGGTTCCAAACAGCACATCTGTGTGAGAAGATTACGTTAATTTTACATGAAAATAAATCTTTATAATATACAGGTTGGATTAAAAGTAAAATACGGTTTTTAAGTGATTGAGTGGATGGAGAGATTTTCTTCTAAGTCCACTAAGAAACTTACCAAACATTATGTATTCCTAACATAAGATACAATGACACTTTTAAGGATAACTACCTTCGTCTTACATTCAAGTACTGCCGATCCTCGACAAAAAATGCAGTTATGAATTGGTTTTTAACAATCTCAAATAAATGTTATTCCCAGTTAAACAGGACAGGAAGTATTTTACACAGATCTAATGAAAAAAGGAATCCTTGATTCTAAAAAAAAAGGAAATACTTCTTTGAAAAATTAAAAGTAATGTATCTACCTATACCACCCAAAACAAAAGAAATACATTTTAAAATTCAGAATTGCATTAATTTGTCTAAGGAGTTGCTTTGAGTATGTTTCAATTTGGAGATGGTCTGTGCTCCCTCTAAGTACACAGATTGTTCTGTTCTCATGCCACATTATGAAAACATTCTGCACTGATGTCTGTTGAATTGCGAACAGCTCAAGCTAAATATTCAATTTGTCTCAGATCTTTTTATTATAAAGAACATAAATTTTGGTGTAATATTAACAAACAAATACAATGAAGCCTGTTGTGACTTTGTTCTTTCCAATTTTTTATTCAAGAAAACAAGAAAATGAACCTCGGACTACTGAAATAATGAAATGTCCTAAAACCACAAAAATATATGTAAAAATTTAAATGTACGTAAAAAAAAAAATCTGTGCTGAAATATGACAGCTTATCTCTTGAGCAATTCTATTTTTTTTACATTTATTTCATTCATCTGTTACGTTTTATTTCTGTCTCTTCATCAATTATAACATAATATAACCTTTCTTGCCGTTTCTTAACATAAATATTAGATTTTCCCTTGGTGCCTTAATTGGTTGTCGAAGGTAAAAAAGTGTCTCCTCATTGCACTTACATCAGGTCATAGGTCATAAAGCTCCTTCTCATGTGCCCCTCTGTAAGATAAACTGTGACAGAGGTGTCCTCTTAGCTTCATATTTGGCTGCTCTCCGATTGAAAGTCAGGGACATGGACTTTTACCTGAGAGGCCACAGCATCTTTCATGTCAGGTTGAAGTTTTCAGCTTTAAACCCTCCAGAAATCACCAGAAATGTCCATCCCTGGCAATAACAATCCCTGGTGTGTTAAACTAAAAGAAAACAGCGTTTGTGAGAGACTGCAGCTCTATTATTATTGATGTAATGGAAGTACAGTAGATGCAGCAGGACCTCTGTGACCATGGTGACCTCAGGAGATGAGGTCTCTCTGATCAACCTGAACTGGGGACTAAACCAGCTTCTGAATTTAAGGACACTCAGACATCTGACTTTTTTACACAGTCTGTTTGTGACACCCAGTTGTGTCTTCTTGTTTGTCCATAAAAAGTAATGGTTTTATCCTTAATAGATTCCTGACACCATCAGTCCTTGTGTCAGATGTCGTCCTGCTCTGCTCGTTCTCTGGAGGAGACCCACCTGCTGACGATCACCTCCTGTTGACAAAACACACAGCGTTGTTTTACTTCCCTGTTTTATCCAACATTGATAAAAGATACACACACAGCTTCTTTCACTGAAAATTAGATTCAATTTAAGTTTGATGTAAACAAATAAACTGCAAGATCTTGATTTCTCAGCCAACTTTCCTGTGTTTGTGCTTTCAGGTGTTGCCAGCAGTCATAAGTAAAGGACTTCTAATTAGGACTTCTTTCAGAGGTCTACTATGTTTACAGTCCAATTTACAACTTAAGAAGCGACCGTGTGTTCAGATCGAAAGTGAGTCAAACAAGCTTTTAATATACAGTTGGTCTGTAAAAGACAAATTAAATCCCCCAAAGGAATGCCTGTTCATCCATTTGTGGCAAGTCTTACGCTGTTTTCCAAACCGCCTACCACACCAGCGCTGCCAACTACTTTGACTGAAATTCAGTATGTTGTAGTAAGTATGCAAAAACATTCAAGGTGTGCAGTAAACTACAAGTTCTGGGATGTCCTACTGATCTGGGAAAATTTCTCAGTCTGCAACGGACCAGTCTACCTGGCGTACTGTTTCCCACAATCCATGGCGCTAATGCTGTTTGACCATGCAGGAGCACTCAAGTTTAGGTGACTAGCTGACACCTACTGGAATAAATCAGCACAACTACAACACAACGACAAAAATGTTTAGCAGTCTGTGAGATAGAAGTGAAGTGACATAAAAGAAACACCTGTAAATCTACTCACTTCATATCATAAAAGAGGTGTTTACTTCTACGAAATTCACAAAAGCCTGTATAAATCACTTATTCACTTTTTTTTTTCAACAGACAGCCTATGTTGCTAATGTGGACGCAGTTTTTCCATCAGCTGTGAAAAAAAAAGTCAGTTGGTTCCGTATTGATTTTCAATACATGATAACTTATGGTGTAAGATTTGAATTTAAATATGGTGATTTTGCCGTAACTTCTGCAAAACTTCTGTACCTTTACAAATTTCATAAAACCAGACCCTGAAATCTCTCCCTTAATTTGCTGGTTTTTCTAAATAAATCTAAAATGTTCTTTGAACCACTGAAACCACTGAAAATAATGAAAAGACCCTCCAAAAAAACACTCAGAAAACATTTACCACTACTATTCCCTGCCCATGATTTATTTAATTTATGTATTATTCTATGTATTTTATTAACTTCTAATTTGACTTATCTAATTTTATTTTTCCTTATTGTAATTGCACCTCTGATTGATACAGTGAGTTAATGACTGAAACAGAAACAGAAATCTGAAGTAGTATAACTACTAAACAGATCCAACAAAACAGTCATACTACACACTAGATGTGAAAGTAGTGGGTAACAGGCAGTGCCTACTACCTACTACTTTCACATGTAGTATGTAGTAGGTGATTTGGAAAACAGCCTTAGTTTCACTATGAGCAGTATGTTCCAAAGAGGCCTCCCCCTGTCTTCCTTCAGTGACATATGGCTGAAACCGAAACTAATTTTCTTGTAGCAAACCCAGAATAACAATGTGAGAGTGAATTCTTTGGAGTTTTTTTCTGTATTTCATTCTTTCCCTTTTTTTTTCATTTCTTTTGATAGTTTCAGATTGTTTCCCTCAGACTGTATAATGAACTAGAAATCAGTCTGTTGCTTTGTGTTTCTCACCTGAACCTTCAGTTTGCTCAGACACACAGGTGAGTCCAGCTCTGTTTCTGATAGGTCGGTTGGATAGATGATGTAACAAAACATCAGTTCCTGTAAAGCAATCACACTTGAATCACAAACAGATCGGAAAAACAATCAACCAGCCTGATCCTGAGGAGTCTCGTTACCTTTGACACATTAGAGGTGATTCTGCTGAGGGCGGCCAGAGAGCGCCAAGAAAACGGACGCAGCCCTGAGCCCTTGAACTCATCATCCACCCGCTCGATTACCACTGAATAACTACAGGAAGAGAAGAGGAACAATCTGTGATGAGGGAGGGTGTTAAAGTGAGGAAGGTGGGTGAAAATTAAGATTTTATTAAACATTGGTAAGAGAGGTGTGCGTTACCTGGCGTGGTAAAAGGGTGGTCCTTTCCTGTACAGCACTGAAAACACAGAAAAAGTCAATAAGTAATGTCATTTCTTCTAGGAACCTTGTTTGTGTTTGTGTTTGTGTGTCTCTTACTGAGGTCAACGCCATACTTGGCACCACCCCCCATTTTAGGGACCCACCCCTTGCTACGAAAGTGCTGGTAGGCTGCAAAAGAGCTGACAAAGTCAGGTCGCAGGGACCGGAGTGTCCGCCACAGCAGGAGGACTGACAGGGGCTCCTGACCAATCACAGGAAAGGACATAAATGAGGTTAGTGTTAGCGATAGGTGACATCATACCTCTGTTCAACTATTCAACAGTTTCTTGTTGTCCACATCAAACATCCACACTGAGATTTGGTCTAACCAAGACATGAATCGAGCATTAGAGAAGGTTTTAAAACATTTAAAAGCCTGCAGTTCAAAAGCAATGAAACCCCCAGGTGTCCTTCTTAACCACAACAACAGTTACCTGCTTCAGGTAGACAGACAGGCAGCCCAGACTGTAGACCAGGAAGAAGGCCTGTAGATAAAAACAGACAAGCAGCTGTGAAGAAGCTCTTTTCACACTCATTGATCAACCTCAACAGGGTTCATGGGTGATGTAGTTTTTTACAGACAGAGTAACGATGATTGGTCTGAGACTTTTGAAGTAAAGAGATGAAACGTGTGTTTTTGTGTGTGTGTGTGTGTTGGTGTCACCTCTTCCAGACTGAGCTGCAGGTACTCTGTGAGAGCCAGGGGAGACCGCCGAACCTCCCTGATGTCCTCACACTCCTATGACACACATCAACACACTACTTAACACAATACACACATGTAAAGGCACAAACAAAGAACATCCACACAACTGCAGCCATGTTGTACAGAACACAGATCAAATCTCTGCACTGTTTCTGTGGAAATAGAATTTTTGTCAAGTTTAGACTCTGAATGCGGTCCATTTTTCAATATATTGTGCAAATTATCATATGCAATACCTCTTCAACTTATTTTTCCGCAAAAATATTTATTTTTTCACATTTTGTGCTTTAACTGTGGTTTCTTGTGTTTTAGACTTTTGCGTATTTTTTCTAGTCTAAACTGACTTTATTATTCTATTTTTATATATTCTTATTGTAAAAGAATCTCATTTGCACTACTCACTTACTGCTGTAATATAAAAGAAATCGTTTTCAGCAGAGGAAAAACACAGATGGGCACAGGACTGTACTCATGGTGGGTTAAGATAAGACAAGACTTCTTATCTGGTCTTGATGTTGGGTCTCTGTCAATAAAATAAAATCTATTCACATTAACAGGTCTAGACCTGTTAATATTTTGGAAAGTGTCTTGAGAAAATATTTGTTATGATGTGTAGCCATATAAATAAGGACTGATTGATTGATTAAGATCTCTCTTCTCACTGCTGCACTTTGTCAGCCAGCGTGGTGATGTCATACAGACTTTGGCGAGCTGTAAATCAATCTAGCCCTATCCGGTCCAGATCGTGACGCTAGGAATAAGCATTTAGATTTAACCTATTTCAGCACAGTTAACTTCATTGTAAGTAGGGGATGATGGGCAGGCATATATCTTGATATGAGACCTTTTCAAGATCACTTAGAAAGTCCTCAAAGTCCCTTTAAGATGCAACATATTTGAATGGAATCATTTTTGTGGCAGACTTTTAGTGACTAATGTTCAAACTGTGTTTGTATGAAGTTTGAAATAAAAAATATACTCATCAAGAATAAAATCCTGCCTTATTAAACAGTGCGTAGACGTACCGTTGGATATTCAGACCAACTGCACTGCTGGATTAACACTGGTCATCATACTTGGAGAGCAAAGTACTTTCTGAAGTCATGCTTAGTGTAAAACGCTTCAGAACCACTGGTCTATGGCAAGCTGTTTTAACATTTAGAAACTAAGTTTGACTATCCGAAATTAACATTGTAGATATCAATGACATATTTCTGACTAGTTGTCATTACATTTTGGTTAGTCGGAATTTCAATTCAAGATATCTGTCATTCAGTTTTGTCTAGTCAAAAAGAACATTTCAGCTAACTGCAAAAACATTCTGCCTTATCCAAAATTGTCATTTCACATATCTACAACGTCATTTTAGATATCCAAAATACGTCACTTTTTGCCACTTTTGTGTATGGGGTTTCTAATTCAAGATATCTATTACGTAATTTTGGATATCCAAAATGTGAATTACATAAATCTGTAAATGAATATCAAATATCTGTAATTTTAATTTAAGATATCTCTAAATACATTTTGACTGGTCAAAATTGTATTTGGGTCAATGATGTGACGTCCCTTTTTTTGTGTCCGAGAGCAATATTTCCTTCCATCATGAATTGAGTATTTCATCACGTCTTTCTGTATTCTATGAAACCTGTGTTATTTGAACACATCTTTAAACTATTAAAATATAACATGTTTTTTGTGTTTTGGTTCCTCAAACCCCCAAAATGTCAGGTGGGGCAACCGTCCTGACAAGTATCCACAGTAATTAAACTCTAAAAATTGAATGTCAGTTATTGTAAATGGAAATTAAAAATACAGTGGCATTATTTTATGCTTGAACCTTTTTAAATAAAACATTCTTTGCAAATAAAAAGAATTTTAAAGCTGTTGAGAAATCTAAAAAAACTTTTGTCCCGTAATTTTCACCTTGTCAAATGTCAGGGTGGTGCAACCGTAACATTAGACTTTTATTTTAAAGTGAAGAGAATAAAACAGGAAGCAGGAAACTGCATCAGCCAGAGGAGCCCAAATGACATCTGTGACCAAGTGGAAAAGTTTGTAGATTTCTCTGAAATACTGATAAAAAAGGTTTTTTCACTTCATTGGTGACTGGAACAATTTCCATGTCAGGTGGTACAGTCAATGTAATAATGTGAAATGTTATTTTAACATCAAATTATTTATCTTATTCACAAATAAAAGAAATGAAACACACAAAATGAAAATGTATGAGTCACTACAGACACTTGAGAGATACTTGCCAATAATTTCACACAGAAAAAATAACAGGAACATATAAATATATTTTCATATATTTGGTTGCGCCACCAGACATTTTTGGGTGCTCAAATTAAAAATGCTAAAAATGTATTAACCTAAAAACTTTGAAATGTTGGTCATCTACTGAAATCTGTTAGAAAACTTAATTCTTTACTCAGAAATGTTTTTTATCCATTTTCAAAGAACTTTTAAAAAATACGTTTTTGGACCCTCTTATTGTCATTGACCCATAGGCAAAACTGAATTACAGACACCTCCATCGTATATCCAGTCTAGTTTTTAAATGTTAAAATAGCTTGCCTTACAGGTCTGCACCTTTGCTTTGCTGCTGGTAGAAAATAACTGTGTCGTCACCCACACGAAGCCCCGCCCCCCGTCACGCCAAGTATCACTGATTTAAACTGATGTGTTGTCCGCAGCTGCTCTGATCTGTAACCAGCCGTGCAAACCGTTAAATGTGTATTAGACACTTGTAAAAAATGGAACGATCATATAACAATAACAATGTAAAGTTTTGCGAGATTTCCTCGTATTATAAGTGCCAGACTTCCAATGCAATTGAATATTTTCTACAAAATATCTGCAGTCCAGCACCGAGGATCAGGCTCTACACTCTTCTTCAAGTCCTCACATTCTGTTTGCAGTATAATTCAAGTCCCAAACGAAACGGAAACGTTGTAAGAAATCCCCCAGGAGTCCATACTACACTGGAAAGCTTTAGTTTCACTTTCACTTTGTTCCTGCTTCACTGATTGGTCGATGTAGATTATTTCTGCAACCAGCGACTGTACAAGACAGCAGAAGGAGCTCCGAGTCTGCAGCAACACAATTTGCCCAGAACGAGACATCAGCAAACCTAAACATGGCTCTGTACTCAGGTAAGTCATGAACTTTTTACATGTTTTAATATAAAAATATTTAAAGGGACACAACAAAGATTTCTGTTCATGTTTTTTTTTAAACGGCAGAACGCTTTAATACAACTGCAGAATCATAAAAGTATCATCTGGAGACTTTTTTTTTTTTTTTTTATCAGTGTAGAGGAGGTTATTTGTTTCAAAGAGGATCTGACATTTGTTCTAGTAGGAAGCAGTCAGGGCAGTTTTTATTTTTTTATTTTAATGAGCTTAAGCTTTCTGGCCAACATTTTTGCTGTGTCATCTTGTGAAAATAAAAAATAAATCACTTGTTTTAGAAAATTTTCAATTGCTACATTTAAGAAATGTTAAAATGAAAGTGTGAATGTGCTCAAAACAGCTTCATGAAACGGTTTCACTTTCAGTCTGAGTGTCAATTTGACACTGTGAAAGAACTGCTGCCCTTTCCTGTAAATGAGTGAATCAACAGCAGACAGACGCAGCTTTAGAGGAAGAAGAAGATAAACAAAATAACGTGCCTTAAATCATATACAGTTGTGCTCAAAAGTTTACATACTCCCACAGAATTTTTGATTTTTTGGACTTTTTCTCAGAGAATATGAATGGTTACACAAAAACTTTTCTATCACTCATGGTTAGTGGTTGGGTGAAGACATTTATTAACAAACAACAGTGTTTACTCTTTTTAAATCATAATGACAATGTAAACTTCTAAAATGACCCTAATCAAAAGTTTACACACCCAGTTTTTCATACCTTGTATTCCCCCCTTTAACATCAATGACAGCTTGAAATCTTTTGTGGTTGTTGTTTATGAGGGTCTTTATTTTCTTAAAAGGTAAAACTGCCCATTCTTCTTAGCAAAAAGCCTCCAGGTCCTTCAAATTCTTGAGCTGCCTTGCCTGAGCTGCACATTTGAGATCTGCCCAGAGTGTCTCAATGATATTGAGGTCAGGAGACTGAGATGGCCACTCCAGAACCTTTTTCCTCCAGTATTTTCTGATAACACGCTGCATTCATCCTTCCATATATTTTGATCAATTTTCCTGTGCCTTTGTGGCTCACACATCCCCAAAACATCAGTGAGTCGCCTCTGTGTTCCACAGTAGGAATGGTGAATGGTGTTTTGAAGCTTGTCTCTGTGCTGTTTGGCGTATTGTTTGCAGGATACTTTGTGGCATTTGCGTAGAAATGGCTCTCTTCTGGTGACTTGACCATACAGCCCATTTTTCCTCGAGTGCCTCCTTATTGCGCATCTTGAAAAAATTTTTCAAAGTGTCCTGTATTTCAGCTGAAGTTATTTGTTGTTTTTTTCTTTGCATCCAGACAATTTCCCTGACATTTGTGGCTGAAATGTTTGTTAGTCTACCTGACCATGGTTTGGTTTTGACAGAATCCCTCATTTTCCACTTCGTAGCTGAAGTTTGAACTCTGCTTATTGGCATCCTCAATTTCTTGAATATCTTTTTATGTCCCCTTCTTGTTTTTATAGTTTGGTTAACTTTTCCTGCAGATCCTTTGACAATTTTTATGCTTTCCCCATGACTCTAAATCCAAAAATGTCGGTGCAGCACTGGGTAAAAATGCACACGTCTGTCAGGAGCTCAGAAACTCACTGACCTTTTAAGCACATGCAAATAGATCACAGGTGAGGGTGGTTACCTTGAGTAGACATTCAAACACATTTGTGTAAACTTGTGTTCATGTTATCAGGCCAAAACTACCAGAGTATGTAAACTTTGGATCAGGGTCATTTTGGAAGTTTGTTGTCATTATGATTTAAAAAAGAGTAAACATAGTTGTTTGATGATAAATGGCTTCACCCAACCACTAACCATTTATTGAGTTATCATTTATCTGAAAAATGGCCAAGAAATCAAAAATTCTGCTAGGGTATGTGAACTTTTGAGCACAAATGTATAATGTATAAATGTTTTTGACTGTATGAAGCTTCTTGCTCACTTTCTTTAACTTTTACATAGGACACAACCTAATGAACAACGAGGAGCTGAGGATCGTGTTGGTGGGAAAGACCGGCATCGGTAAAAGTGCCTCAGGAAACAGCATCCTGGGCCGAAAATGTTTTGAATCAAAGTTCGGAGCTCAGTCCATGACCATTGACTGCTCCAAAGGGAGAGGCACAGTGGACGGACAGAAGGTTGCTATCATTGACACCCCGGGTCTGTTTGACACCAGGTGTGGCGTGGAAAAGACGGCCAAAGACATCAGCCAGTGCATCAGTTATGCTTCTCCTGGACCTCATGTGTTCCTGGTGGTCATCAGGCTGGGTAGATACACCGAGGAGGAGAAGCAGACGGTGCAAAGGATCCAGGAAATCTTCGGACCAGCAGCAGACAA
Organism: Thalassoma bifasciatum; assembly: GCA_008086565.1. Classification (NCBI taxonomy): domain Eukaryota; kingdom Metazoa; phylum Chordata; class Actinopteri; order Labriformes; family Labridae; genus Thalassoma; species Thalassoma bifasciatum. The sequence continues at coordinate 36,031 of RPOG01002049.1, read as the reverse complement.
ATACACCATGGTTCTCTTCACCGGTGGGGACCAGCTGGAGTTGGAAGAAACTGCAGTTGAAGATTTCTTGGCTGAGAGTCCAGAGCAGCAGGAGCTCATTGCCAGATGTAACGGCCGGTACCACGTCTTCAACAACGTGAAAAATGATCGCTCTCAGGTCAGCGAGCTGCTCCAGAAGATCAGAAACATAGTCCAGAGGAACGGAGGAAGTCACTACACATCTGAGATGTTCCAAGAGGCTGAGAGGGCGCTAGAGGAGGAGAAACAACGCATCCTGAAGCAGAAAGAAGAGCAAATACGCAGAGAGAGAGAGGAGCTGGAGAGGAAAGTACAGCAGAAGTATGAAAAAGAGATTAAGAGAATAAAGGAGGAGATGCAGGCTGAGAGAGAGAGGGAGAGAGTAGAGAGAGAGGAGGAGAGGAAGAGGGAGAGAGAGGAGATGGATGAGGAGAAGAAGAAAGAGAGAGAGGAGAGACAATCAGAGAGACAGAGAGAGAGAGGGGAGAAAGAGAAGGAGCTGAGGGAACTGAAGGAACAGTTTGAGAGTGATCTGAAGGAGGAGAGTAAGAAGATGGATGAGCAGCACGAGAACAAGGCCAGAGAAGAAGCTGAGAACTCCAACTTTTTACTGCAGCTGATGATGCAGGCTGTTCAAGTCCTGGCAGGACTGACCGCTTTAGGCAGGCAGATCAGGAAATTTTGCAAATGAGAGAAACCAGCAGAAGCTGACTCATGAGAGATCAAATCATCTTCAGGACTTTAGATTGACACACTTTCAGTCAGAGATGGCCACAAATTCATCAGAGGGGCTTCATCTGGACTTGGTTTACATCACATTATGTACTAGAACTGCAGAACTTTAGTTTCTGGTCTTTGCTCTGGAGCAGGGGTGGGCAATTAATTTTTACGAGAGGGTCACATGAAAAACCTGTTTCTTTTCAGAGGGCCACACCCCCAAGAACGTAAACTTGATTCAGCTAAATATGAACTTTTTTTCCCCCATTTTAAAATGCTTTCACTTTTTGATTATTTGAAACTGGTAACCAGAAAAATAAGGAATTTATGTAAATATGTGAAACTGTGGTGGTGGTCGAATAGGAAAATACTCCTATGAAAGTGATAAACAGTAAAAACACAAACAATCGTTGCAGTAAAGTTTCATTTCATGTTAACTTGTTCGTTCCCACATATATTGTATAAATTTGAAGCAAATTTATACATAATCATATTTTGAGCTTCAACAAGCACATTGAAATCTGGATGAATTACTGAAGTGGTCATCACAGATAGAGGAGCTTGATTTGTTGAAGTTCATCATTTGTCACTGTTTCTGCAGGGCTCATGTGCACAGGAACGTCCATATAGAAATAACTGAAACCTCATGCATTTGTAAATAAAAGCAACAATGTTGTATTGAATTAAAAAAAAAAACTGATATTCTAAACTATGACTGACCTCCCAGGGGCCTAAAAAGGGACACCCAAAGGGTTGTGGCCCCCAGGCCTTAAGTTGCCCAAGTCTGCTCTAGAGCATTGTTATTATTAAAATACTCATAGGTGTGTAGGAGAGTTGGTTGTCATGCATCACAACAGCAACATCCAGGGGTGATTTCCCAAGCTTTCTTCCCAATGGTCTGTTTATTTTTTCTTTTTCTTTAACTAAAATGTTGCCTCTCAGAGCTGTAAGCATCATTTTAGACTTTAAAACTAATCTGCTTTAATTGTGTTGCCTTATTATTTAACCCTCTATTGTTCACAAACCGAATGTTATCCTTATGACATTCAGAACATTTACACACACACACACACACACACACACACACACACACACACACACACACACACACACACACACACACACACACACACACACACACACACACACATCATGTTCCTGTATTCTCTTATATAATGAATTTTTCTTATACACGTGAGTCATATGAACACCTAACCCTGATTAAGGTTGTATTCATTTGACTGAAAACATGAATAGACTCCTGGCATCCGAAATATTGGGTCATGCAAACATGTTTGGGTTGGTTGTCATTACAATGCAACAGCACCATCTAGTGACCATTTGATCTTTCTTTTTTTAAATTGTAAGTTTTTGAGACAGGAATAAATTCTGTCAGAATTAAATGCCTACCAAGGCTTTTTGAACGACAAACTGTAACGTCAGGTGAAAGCACGGCATCATAATGTCATATTTCAGAGGGTGTCTGAGAAGCTCAAAGAAGACAATGAAGCATCCCTGGAAAACATGGGGCTAAGAAAACCTATCAGAAGCTCTAATTCCACCAAGTTTTACTGCAAGACCCGGAAAATACATTATCAGGATAATTGGATCATATCTTAGTCACAACGGGGAGCTTTATCAGTTCATGGTGTGTGCATGAATGTTATCAATTTCTTTGTGAAAAGTAGTGTTTTGATCAAGTTTTCATGTTGAATCATAACATTTTGGATCATTTTGATTATACAAGTCTTGAGATAATCGATTCTATGTGCATTGTTAATAATGAAATAAAAATAAAAATTGGATATTAGCACCAAACCTTTGTGACAGTTTGATTAACTATTTGAACCACAGTCTAAATTAGGGGCTAAAATATTTCTGTAATACTCTGTTATAAATAAGTGCCATGAGTAAAAAAATCGTAAAAGTCGTAATGAAACGTGTATTTGTGTTCTAAGATGAATAGAGATCAGATCTTTGTTTTAATGCTACTTTTCTTTGTTCAAGATGACATTTTGCCAGATACAATGTGATAAGGTAATGTTTTCACCAACATTTACAGTTGCGTTGTTATATGAAACATGACAACAAATAAACTTTGTGAGTTTGTACCGTGGTTTAGTAGCCGGCTATATTTAGCGCTACACAGCCCAGTGTTCTGTATCTGTACCATGTAATGTTAGTGAATCCTGCTTATGTCCTACCAGTGCTCATCTACCTACGCCAACTACACCAATCAGAGCAAATGAAACCTGGCTCTTCATTTTATTGATGGACTCTCAGGTTTGAACAGATCACTGAAGAATAACTGCTGCATGAGGGTTAGAATGAACAATTTGACAAACAACTTAACCTGTGTTCAAGCCTCTAGCTCGTATTTTAGCCTTTAGCCCGTGCGCCACCACCCAACTGTTTAGCTTTCTTCTGCTGTTCTGTCCCTTTTCTGTCAGACAGTCCAGCTCCAGTGTCCACTATTATTACTAAATTAGAACATAAATCATTTTCAGTAGAGAAAAACACAGGTTTCTCTTCTCACTTCTAAACTACGTCAGCCAGCATGACATTGTCATAGACTTGACATGCTGTAAATCAATCCAGTCCAGTCCAACATGATCGTGAAGCTAGTAATCAGAATTTAGAAACAATTTCTTTTAGCCATGGTAATCTCATTTTAAATTGGGGAGGTTGATAAGGCATATATCTAGATATGAGATGTTTTTAATCAATTTAGAAAGTCCTCACAGTCTCTTCAAATTGTAAAATTCTGATGCACGACTCCTTTAACCTCCTGAGAACCTGCATCTACACTACGTAACTGGGCAAAACATTTCTGCCTCTCAGGCCCATGATATTTTGTTTTGTAAAACTTTGACTCATTAGCTACATCTAGGGACATTGCTTGCGTCACCTTGTATTTACATTACAACTAGAGCCCAACCGATACGGGATTCTTTGGGCCGATGCCGATACCGATACTTGGGGCAAAAGAAAGCTGACATCAGACATATAAGCCAATATCACACATATGTGCTGATACATGAAATAAGAACATTGATATACACAGGACATATACTCTACATGAACACAAATTGTTATAACACCCAAAGTCATAATTTGGGTATGACACAGCAAAGTTAAAACGCTGTATTATAGTCTTTTTTTTTTTCTAAAGGGTGGACGTGTGTATTGAAAGGAGCATTTATCTTCGATTATTTTGCAAAAAAGCATCTTACACGACGTTAGAACGCCATATTAGCCTTATATTAGGTGATGGTGGATGTGTGAATTAACAGTAGCATGTATCATTGTCAGAGTGCAGCATGCAGCCTGACACAGGCAAACAGGAGCAGGAACGACATGATCTCCACACAACAAACAAAGTGTGTACATCTGCTACGTAATGGCCAATGTCGATCGATCGGCCCCAATGATTAATCAGGGCTGATTAATCGGGCAGGCTCTAATTACAACATTACACCAATTTCATTTTAAAAAAACAGTGTGGTTATGTACAATAACAATTATAACTAAAAACTTTTAACTAACTCATAAAACCAAAAAACAAAACTTCCTGTGCAAAGACCAAGATCAGTCATTATACTTTAGGTCAAAAATCAAGTCAACATCTGGGGAGGGATCTTTTAGTTATTGTGGCCCTTTTCTCTGGCCTGCTGACCTGAGGTCCATTACAACTCTCTGTACTTTCAAAGCCAAACTCGAAACAAATCTATTTGCCCAGGCGTACAGATAAATATCTGTTTTGATTTTATGGGTTTGTGAAAGGGCTTTTGTTAAATTATGAATTTTACACTTTTTTAAATATTTATAATTATTATTATTTTCCTATTTTAATTTTTTCTGTGTTGTTTTTGAATCCTCAATGGAAAGCACATTGAATTTCCTTGTCATGAAATGTACTCTATAAAAAAAGTTCTATTCTATTCTGATCACACATAGCAAGGAGGAATAATAAATATACATCAGACAAAAGCTCAGGTCTTGGGAGGTCAGAGATCCATAGGAACCCTACAGGCTCATTATGACAGCAGGAATAGACATGATAACATCCTGGTTACAGATTGGTTCAGCAATATCAAGAGATTATATTTGGGCCAAAAGTTCACATTTGCATAAATGGGGGCCTCTTCATACTATGACCTCAGAAAGCAGTGGGTGACGTCACAGAGGCTGCATCCATCTTTAACACTCACCTTACTGTCTGACACCACCAGGACAAATCCAGGACCAGGAACCAAAGGATCAGGATCTCCACCATGATCAGAGTCTGAGTCTGAGCTGGGGTCAGGGTTGGGGTCAGACCCCCTGTCTGAGCAGGGCTCCAGGTTCTGTGGCTCTGCCCTGAGCAATAAAACAGTGTTATCCCCATAATCTGAAACTTTTCACACCGTAATTTTGACACTAAATGCTGTATTTCTATAACTTAATAAAATGTTTCTGAGTTTTCTTTCCAGCACAGCAGAGTCTAAAGAGACTAACTCCTCAGAAGAACATGGAACCACTAAAGCGTGAAACTGACTCTACCTGCAGCTTCTTTTGGGCTCCGGTTCATTCTCTGGTTTGACTAGCGGACGTTTAGATGAGGGACAGACTCCACCCTCTGCTTCTGGCTCCTCCTCTTTCTTCTCCTCCCCATGTTGTCCGTTCTCCCCTCCTCTCATCTCTCTTTTCACCTCCTCCATCTCTACCGGCTGAGAGAGTCTGAGCAGAGTTTGATTGACAGCTTCTTCGTCCAATCTCTGAGCAGAGAGAGCTGAACCCGCCCACCTGAGGAGATCATCATACCTGAAGGAGGAGAAGAGTGAGGCAGGATGAGAAGATGTGGTGGAGGAGGGGATGTGAGGGAGGCGGAGGAGAGGGAGGAGGAAAAGAGAGCAAAAAAGAAAGAAGGGAAGAAATTAAGTGAAGAACTAGGAGAAGGAGCAGCAGAAGGAAGAGGAAGATGAGCAGGAGGAAGAGAAATTAGAAAGGAGGACAGAAGGAAGGAGATGAGGAAAAGAAGTGAAGAAGAGAAGTAGAAGTTTACATGAAGGAAAAGAAGAGAGGCAGAGAAGAAATAAAGGGGGAGAAGAAGTGAGGGGGGAGAAAAGGGGGAGTGAAGGAAAAAAGAGGAGGAGAAGAGGAAAGTGAGGGGAGGAAATAAAAAAATAGAGAGGAGATGAATTGAAGGAGATGAAATGAGAAAGGAGGAGAGGGAAGGAAGGAGAGAACAAAGGCTGATGAGAAAAAGAGACAAGGAAGGAGAGGGAGAAGAAGATGTGAAAGGGAGAAGAAGGGAGAAGAAGGCAGAAGAAAGTAATAAGAAAGAAAAGAGAGGAGACGAAAGGAAGAATGGAGGGAGGAGAAGGAAGAGAGGAAGAAAAAGAAGGAGGAGAGTTGAGAGAGGGTTGAATTGAAAAGAAGTGAGAGTGGAAAAAAGAGAGAGGAGGAAGCAAGAAGATGACAAGTAGAAAAAGAGGGAGATTACAGGAGAGAAGATGAAGATGGGTGGAAAAAGAAGGATATAAGTGAGGATGAAAGTTTGAGGATGTAGAAAAGAAGATAAAGAGAGGAGGAGGAGAAGAAGAAGAGAGGAACAAAGGTAGATGGAGATGATGTCACTGACCTGGTCTGTGTGACGACAGGAAGCATCAGACCTTCATGTTCTGTAACACAAACACAGACCAGCTGATTGCAGACAACAGCACTGATTGGTCCAGACTGATAATGACATCATCAAGTTGTTGTAAACTTACGCTCCCATTGGTCGGAGATGCCGTGGTCTGGTCTGGCTCTAGAAAGGATGCCTTTACCGAAATAACCCTGAAACAAAAAAACACCTGTCTGTCAGACCAAACTCAGGGAGGAAAAACCCCAGAGTCAGGGCCTTTAACCTGCTTTTCAGGATCATTTTTAGAAGTTGTTTTGAATGATGAAATATCTCAGTACTCATTTTTAGAGTACTTCATTTGCACATATCTGGTTGTGAGTGCTGTAAAATGAAGATTTGAGATTTCCTGAGCAAGTCCTGGTTTCTCACATGGTTCCTGACAGGGTTTGATCAATGCGATACTTTATAAATCTCAGTTTTTAGAATAACTGGCAACCCTTATTCTCTGATATGACCTGATTTCAGATGGATCATCTAAATGATTACAGGGTTTGGGTGATATGATCCTCAACTGCACACTGCTTTGGAAAAAAGTTTCTGCTAAATGAAGTTGTAGAATTGTAGATCTTGGCTGTTATGGGGCAGGTCATTGAAATCCATCAAAACCACCTACACCTTCACTTGTCAAATCAGGATGAAATTTGACAACATAGTCTACAGATGTAATAGTTTGAGGTTCATAAAACCTTTACTTAAATTCGAAGATGCGGGTGATTTCACTTTTGTTTTCACATCTGGAGCACATTAGACCAGGTCTCAAATCAAAACCAAAACCTCTCATGTCTGACTCATATTACCCTTGAGGCTACTGATCCTTTAAAACCCAGTTTCAGATTTTAAAAAAAACTTTTTAAAATTGTTTTGTTGTAAAAGAAAGGTGATTTAACTTTTTTTTTTTTTTTTTTTAAATCTAGACCACATAAGACCAAGTTCTGATACAAAACTCCAACACCTAAGCTCATCAGATCTGGGCTACATTATTTCAGCAAGGTTAAAATCTCCGCAAGAATAGAATTTCATATTGGTTAAGCCTTCACAATCTTGCACATATGTTCCCATTCAGACCATAATAAACTTGGTCTTGAGCAAAATCTCCCAACTCGATTTCATATAATATTAAAGAGAGGTTACAGGCTCTTTGTAACTCAATTTTAGACATGATTCAAGAAATAGTTTTTCCTATTTCTTGAATCATCAATTTCAGTTTTTTTCTGTCTAGACTACATAAAACCAGGTCCTGGAACAAAACTGTAAAATCTTGGTTTCTGAAATCTGGGCTGGATTATTCTAAAGAGGCCAGAGTCTCCTTAAAATAAAGTTCCAAATGTTATAAAGCCTTATTCTATAAGTGAAAATGCAATACAGCAACAAGTGTTTTTTATTTATTTATTATTTTAGAATAGTTTTAGAATAGAATTTGAATGATTTTAATCTTGAGGGGTTTTAAGAGTGGTCTGTTTGTGTTGCTGCCAAGGATACTTAAAAAAAAGTGTTCTAATAATACCATTATTATTGCACACGGTCCTGATCTGGAGCCCTCACATCTTTTTAATCATGTGGATTTACTCAGACCTGGTAGTGGATATAACAGACCTGGTAATGGATTTACTCAGACCTGGTAGTGGATATATCAGACCTGGCATTGGATATATCAGACCTGGTTGTGGATATATCAGACCTGGTAGTGGATTTACTCAGACCTGGTAGTGGATATAACAGACCTGGTTGTGGATATATCAGACCTGGTAGTGGATATATCAGACCTGGTAGTGGATATAACAGACCTGGTTGTGGATATATCCGACCTGGTAGTGGATATAACAGACCTGGTTGTGGATATATCAGACCTGTTTGTGGATATATCAGACCCCTGGTAGTGGATATAACAGACCTGGTTGTGGATATATCAGACCTGGTTGTAGATGTTATCAGACCTGGTAGTGGATTTAATCAGACCTGGTAGTGGATATATCAGACCTGGTCGTGGATTTAATCAGACCTGGTAGTGGATTTATCAGACCTGGTAGTGGATATATCAGACCTGGTTGTGGATATATCAGACCTGGTAGTGGATTTATCAGACCTGGTAGTGGATATATCAGACCTGGTTGTGGATCTTGTGGATGTGCTCTGGATGACAGACCAGCACGTGTTGGTTGATGAGCTCTGCCCTGAAATGTGTCCTCTCCTCCGGGCTGCTGCTCACCGGCAGCGGAGCCTCGTACTCTTCAAAGACCCGAGTCCGTCTCCGGGGAGCTCGAAACTCCGCGTGCATGCTGCCAGTGACCCACTGGGACAGAAAACTAAAGCAGTTCCAGAACTTCACCTGGACTGTGCTGATGAGAAACCGCTCACTTTTACTTCAGGATACAATTACCTTCTTAGCTTCTTAGCCCATAGCGTTGATTTCTAACGCACGTAACGTAGCGTCACATTCACTTGGTTAAATCTGTTCGTTCAATTATTCATTCATTCAGACATTCATTCATTCATTTATTCATTCAAAAAATCTCGAGTCGGGTTTATTTTGCCGGCGGACGCTGTGGTGTCACCGTAGGTTTGTTCGGCTGGAACAGTTGGCCAGTTAGCCTGTAGTTCCGCCACTACATCTGACGTAGACTCCGCGGGGCGGAACTCGAGCTTTAAAAACAAAATAACGAATTTTTGCTCTAAAGTTTTTTATTCATAACTGCAGCTTCTTCAAAATTAAGCCCAGTCTGATTCACTGGAAGAATAATTTCAAACTTTTCTTTAAATCCTTAATTTATGTTAAAGATAAGAAAGTCATGAAGCTGCATTCATTACTGAATGACTTGAATTTGTTTTAAGTTTTCCAAAAGTTACTTTAATTATACTCTATTGAAGTTATATTTGCTTGGCACGGCCTCTTTTTCTTCATACTGTTATTTCTTTATACTTATGCTTGAACTGCTTTCTACACTCATGATTGAATCTACCCAACCCTGAAATTTGTTAGTATTATGTGATGTTAATTTAAACCTTTCTTTGTTTGTGTTTCATAAAGTTGAATGAAAAATGTATAATAATGATAAAAAATATTCTGCTCTTATTAACAGTTTCATTCAGAAATATTCATCACCTTTACCTCGATGGACATTACAGTGATTTGGATGAAAGATCAATGACAATAAATTGTAAAAAAAAAAAACAAAAAACAACCAAACAAACCTTCATAATCGATAAAAAAAAATCTTGAGACATTTGAGTTATTTGACAGCAGAGGTTTAAATGAAAAATGTAACCCCTTTTACATGTGCAGTCTAATTCAACCCCTGGCTTTAGTACTTTGTGGAGTATCTTTAGCTTTTATAATTTTTGACAAATGTTTTTGATCAGTGGTGACAAGTTTTCTACACCTCTTGATTTAAATCTTTGCCCATTCTTCACATACACAATCCTTGGGCTCAGTGATCTTTGACATCTTCATTTATTTTTTTATTTTTTTTCATTCTAATGTTATACTCCGATGGCTTCTGTGCTGCATATGCCTTCTTCAAAACCCATCAAAGATTTTCAATCAGATTGCAATCTTATGACTATGACGGCCATACCAAGATGTTTCAGAAGCTTTTTCTCAGCTGAGTTTGGTTAACTTGGAGGTGTTCTTTGGATGATTGATCACCAAGGTTAAATTTTTACTGCATAAAGCATTTTTTTCCCTCCAAAATGGCTTAGTATTTCTTGGATTCCAAGATGCCAGGTAAAAGATCAAGATTGACAGATCCCACTTCAGAAAAATAGTCCCACATTAAGACTCACCTCCACGCTTAGCTGTGGAGATTATATTCTTCTAATCATCAGAATCAGAATCGCCGTTATCTTCAAGAAGCATACAAGATATTTGACTTCAGTTTTAACTGTGCTCTCTCTGTACAGAACAAGTAACATCAATAAACATCAATAAAATATATAAAAAAACAGATACTAAGTTATTAGAATTAAAGAAGAGTTATAATTATAATTATTTTTTTAAGTTATGAGTCTAACGTCAGACATACTACAGGTCCATACAACCAAAATAGTTCCAGTTTGATTTTATCAGTCCATAGATTTGTCCCCCATAGCTCTATAGACCTATCCTGATTCCTGTATGTATATTATGGTCAACATTTTCTTTGTGGTCATCAATGGCTGAGAGTGCCAAGAGAAAGTCAGTCCTCATAAAAGTGTTATTCATGTTGAGTAATAATTGTGGCTTTAATTAATTATTATGTAACTGCTGCTATATGAGTTGAAAGTTACACAGATTTTTGATAATTCAAATTTATGAAAAACAAACTTGACCAAAATGTCAAGCAGCAACTGATAAAAAATGGTCCAAGGATTCAAGGAGTTTTATTGTCTTTCAACACATGTTAAACATGAGTGGAACGAAATTTGGTTACCCTGGTCCCGGAGCAAGCCCAATTTTAAGAAATGTGAATAAATAAATATATACAAATATACGAAATATTACGAAATATGCGGTGGTACCAAGTGTTAAAAGTGCACAGAAGTGACTGAAGAGTGAGACAGTTTATTTTCAAATATGTGACCTTAGACTAGTTCATACATTTATTATGATACAGATCAGAGGACACACTCACTTTTTAGGACTTATGATACATTCTTTATAGGCCATAGAGTGTAAACATACAGTTATCATCAAAATGAAATACAAACAAGTGCAGCCAACATGGTCAGTGTCTCACCAACAGGAGAGACAGAAGACTGGATGAGTTTCATCAGAGCCCAGTCACTCTAAAGTATTCAATCAGATCAAATCTTGTATAGAATGACAAAACATAGGTAGAGCTGGTTATCAATTTTTTTTGACAATATAAAACCTCAAATTTGTATTATTCTAAACTACTGAGCAGGACTGGGATTAAAAAAACAGCATTATCCAAATTCCCGGAGAAGGCTGAATCCAGGACAGAAACGGTTTCAAACCTGTTAAAGCAATTAAACATCACAACATTTTTAAAACAACAATATTTCAGATTGTTTTCTTCAAGTGCTAAACTGCTAAACATAATAAATGAGGTAGACTTTGATCAAAAACAGAATCTTATCAACGTAAAATATTTCAAGTGCCAGCATAAATATCAAACTTGACATAGCTGATTAAAAGAATAGTGGGGATCTCTCAGTTTGTGTAGCTGTAGTGCCCCCTGTGGACAAAATGTAGTTCAAGATTAGAGACAATCCAAAGGTCTGTAACTCTAACAAGTTTAACTAGTCCTTTGTTTCAGTAACTAGAACATGATTAAACTGTTTATTCTGAGCCCAAATGGAAAAAAAGAGTACAAAATTTAAAGTCTAGATTTGTTGTGTTTCCAGGCTGAACTTGGGGCACATAGCAAAAAAGGGGCAGAGAAACCAGTAGCTACAGACTGTTCCTGGGGACAATTAAATAAAAGTCTAACTGAGTCGGCCTGGAGTACCAGATTCATGTGTCAGGGTTTAACTACTGTCTGGTGCATCCACCTGTGCGACCTCCTGTCTGTCCACTAAGTAGTACTGGTGTCTCTGGATGTGGTCGTACAGTGTGTTGTATTTTGAGACTCTCCTCATTCGTGGCAGGATGAAGCTGTGAGTGAAAGTCTCTCTGGTCAGGGAGCTCCGCCCCTCCGCTGCCAGGATGCTGTTCACAAACTGAAGACAGAAACTGAAGCAGTTGTGATTCTCCTCATCGAACCTGAGGGACAGACAGGTGGTCAGGTGAGAAACAGACGGACAGACAGAGACCATTTGATTATTACCTGTACCTGTGTAATGACTGAGACTAACCTGATCCAGGTCTGATGTTTGCCCATTTTAGAGTTAACCCTGTGGTGCATTGTGGTCACTACAGTAACCACCTATCTAAAAGTTATTTACTCCTAAATTCAATGGTTCATGTAGTGGAAATTCATTTTTGTGTCCTGTGTCATGATATTTTTTGTTCTTCTTAGGGTCTGAAAAAATGTTTTTAGTTGTTTTTTTTCCAAACATACAGTATATATATTCTTTAAAAAGTTATAGACAAACATTTGAGGGTGAAAAAGTCTATAAACTATCAATTATTCAGTGTTAAAATGGATTAAAGAGAGTTAAAATGTTATGCACAGCATTAAAAAAATTCGTGAAATTACTGAAAGAAGAAAAAAGAAAAGAAGTCAAACAAAAAGTTGTATTTACAAAGAAAATGGAAAACTTTTTTTTCATGCCGTAAGACAAATAAAAACACTAAAGGGAAAATCCTGATACTGACTTTCATAATTCATGCATCAGAGGGTTGATATTAGATGTATACGTATTCTTAGGTGTGACTTGTTCCTGTTTGGTATTACTTGTATCTTGATCTAGTGTGTTGTTGTCCTGTTTTTGGTTTAAAGTGTACCTGTGGCAGGTATGAAACTTTCCTCTTCTTGTGATGAGGTTTGACAACACCAGGTGTAAAGTCTAACTGTCTGTGTCAGGTGTGTGGTTTACCTGTGCCAGGCAGGGTCCCACATGGGTCCATCAGAGAAACGGTCCAGGTACTGATCCCACTGAGCCAGCAGGTGAAACATGTCAGGACGGACCAGAGGGACACTGACACAGCGCTCCCACCCACTCTGTTCTTTACGAACTCCACCACGAGTGTAATTATACACAAGCCCTACACACACACACACATGTAGCTTGGTTTGCTAGTAAGCATTGACAGTACAAATATACATGCTGATATTTTAGTTCAGCATCTTACCTGAAGTGTTAGAGATACCTGTGTGAAGTTCTGAAGTTCCGTCAAACTCTCTGAGGATTCAACAGAGGAAAAGTCCTGCTGGTTAGACTTATCTAGGTTATGTGTTTACTTGTGTGCATGTTAGTGTTCATGTGTATAAATTACCTGCCTTGTTAAGGTTTACCTGTCTTTATTTTCCCATGTGTGTATTCTTTTGTGTATTTATCAGTTAAGGGAACCGCAAGATGTTCATTACTTGTTTGTAGATTTAAATTATATATCATGTTGTAACACTGACACTGTTGTCACACTGGACCTCTCAGTGTGGTACACTGACTGCTGTGTGTATACCTGCTTTCAATTGCCATGTGTGTACATGTGCATCATACTATTGTGTGTTACTAGGACTGCTGTGTGTACCCATGTTATGTATCTTATGTGTGTGGTGATTACCTGTGTATTAACTTTGCCTTTTTTATATATCTGTTGAGTGTATACCAACATGTACTAAACTCAGTGTGAAAAGCTATGTGTGTTTATAGGTATGAACCAACCATCCAAATTTACATGTGTATATATTATACCTTTTTTATTTGCCAGCCGTGAGAACGCTGTCCCAATGAAATATCCCAATATGTGTGTAGACCTGTATGATTGAAACAGCCTCATTTGTGTCCCTTTTGTGTGTATGTATTTCTTTGCAATATTTATTGGTGTTTGTCAGTGTTGTACATCTACTGTGTGTGATACACACTCAAGTGTTTAGCTTTAGTTTGGATTTAACTTCAGTCATACCTCTTTGTATCTACCTGTTATATGTATGCCATATTTTGGTATTAACCTGTTGTGTGTATACCATGATGCAATTGGATGTCTTTTGTGGGTAGCTGTGTCGTAACCTGTCATTTTTAGTGTACCGGTAATTATAACTTTATGTATTTAATTATTATGTGAATACTAATGTATGTAACTGATGTGTGTACACCTCTGTTCTTCAAAGTGTGTATACTTGTGTTTGAATACATGTATGAAAAACAGTCTGTGTTTTGTCTGTGTAAACTTGTTGTGACTGCGCTCATTTACTGTTGGTGTGTATTCCCTGGGGTGTATAGTTTGTGTGTATACCATGGAAAGATTGAACCCGTGTTCCCTGTTTTTTTTTTTTTTTTCCCTTTTTTTTTCTTCCCCTGTTTTTTGTGTGTACGGCTGTTATTGTTTACCTGTTGATGTTGTCGTGTGCAGGTGCGACCAGCAGGCAGCAGGAGCTCTTGTGTCCGTTGGTGAAGGGGGAGGGGAGGCTGACCGGCGCCTCCTGCAGTCTGCTCCCCTTCAGTTCCTCCCCACAGCTGGGACACTCCTCCGGGACGGAGAAACAGAAGATCTCCTTCTGACAGTGACTGAACCGAATCACACTCTTATCCATCTTATTCAAAACCTCCTGCACCTCCTCTCCTACTGTTCTCTCTTCTTTTTTCTCCTCTGATTCCTTAAATCCTTTTTATTAATTCTCTTTCTACTCCTCCTCACTTTTTTCTCTTCTTGCTTTTTTATTCCTCCATGTATTGCCACTCTTCTCAAGTTTCTATCAACTTCTTCTGTCAGTCCTGCTTTTGTTTTTCTTCTTTTCCTCTTTTTATGCCCCCCTTACACTCCTTTCTTTATACCCCCTTTACTCCTCCACCCCTCGTTTAAGTCTTTTTTTCACTTCTGCGATCCTCCAATCTCACTTGTCCGTGCTCCAATCTTTCTTTTACTCCTCCTATTAGTGCTCCTGTCTTCCTTTTAGTGTACAGCTTCTTCTGTGTCCAGCTTCTCTTTCCCTGAACACTCCTTCTTTTCGTTCGTCACTCCTCTTTTCTTCACTTTAACTCCTCAGATCTTCTCCCTTTCTTGTCCTCTCGTCCTCTCGCTCTACATTGACTTGTTTTCTGCGTCTCTTCCCTGCTCCTCATGTCTGTCTGTTTCTTCTTCTTCCCTCCTTCTTCTCTCACCTGGTTGCTAAGTGACAGCCTATACAATGACTTCACCTCGTGGCTCTGGCCTATCAGGTTGCAGGTGCTGTCTGACAGACAGCCATGTGACCCCTGTTCCTGCTTCAGTCTGAGCAGGTGACCTTTGGACTCTGTTATCTGCTTTAATGCAGAAAAGCCCACAACAGAGACATTCAAAGGTGCAGATATAGAAACAGTTTGAATAAAAACTAGAAGTTAACAATGTGGAGACTTTGAGCCTTCAGAATAAAAGCAGATGATTGTAACTCTGGGGCTTTTATTTGTGTAGGGCCAGTACACTTGTTATCTTGTCATGCATGTCAGTCAGTGAGAAGTTTGTCTCACATTTTAATGATAATTGAGTCTGTCCACATGTTGAATGTCTGAAATCTACACAAACCACAGAAACCATAAACAAAATGAGACGGAATGGAACTTTAAAGGGCCCGTTTGTTTGGATCAGTGGACGGCCTGAATGTAGGTCAACACTTTTTCCATCTCAGCTGTCGAGTGTGTGTGTGTGTGTGTGTGTGTGTGCGTGTGATCTGTCGGATCAGGTGTGTTGCAGACAGTCTGACAAAACCCTCACGTGTGAAACAAAACCTTCATCATGTTTCAGTAATGCATGTGGCTGCTCTGTAAAGCAGGGGTGTCACACTCATTTTAGATCAGCTGCCACATGCAACACAATCTGAACTCAAGTAGGCCAGATCAGTGAAAACAGAACATAACTTATACACAAATACAAAATCTTCTATAATTTTCTTTGTGTAAAAATGTGCACTCAGTACAACACCGGTCCCTCTTATCATATCAGCGCAATTCTCTTTCTTTAAAAATAAACTTATACACTGTTTACCATAAATTCATCTTGAAGCTTGAGCCTCAGTCACAAAGGTTCCTTTGGTTTATTACTGTGGAACTGCTTCGCTTCAACAACTATAGTGAGTTATTTGATTAACTTTTATTATCATCAGTAATTTGTACACAAAGCCTAGAGGGACTGTATCTCCCATGGCCAGTGCTATTTTTTAATCCCAAAATAAGATTTCAACTGTTAAATCCTCATGATCTGCCATATTGTAGCACACACACACTAGCTGATGCTGATTTAACATGTTTTTCTTCACATAATAACCAAAAATAAGTTCATTTAACATTTAAAGCATTAAAATCTTACATCAAAAATGTGATTAAAAAAGATATATAAAAACTGGGGACATATAATAAAATAAAGTACAGGGGAAAAAACACTAAGAAAACTGTACTAAAACAGAACATAAAAACAATTGTTGCATAGAATAATGTTAAGCCTTTCCCTAGCAACATAAAATGCAATTGAAAGATTTGGATTATAAGTGCTTCAGTTATAGTCCCATGAGAATCAGCTGGAGTTTTGGTATTTACATTGTTGTGTATATATATATATATATATATATATATATATATATATATATATATATATATATATATATATATATATATATATATATATATATATATATATATATATATATATATATATATATATATATATATATATTGAATAGAATTTTCCCTAGCCATCAACTATTATCAATTAGCTGCTTTTTTTGTGACATGTTGATTGTGCACATGATCAAGAGCTGCAAGCCTGCCAGAAATCTCAATAACACAAAATAGCAAAAAGGTTAGGGAAGAGAAAAATTGATATGAAACATAGGATATTTAACCAGCAGTGGACAAATGATTACCTTTTTGTTCAATGGGAAGAAAAAGTCCACTTTGCAGACTTCAGTTTCACAATTGGTATAGAAGTATGTCATTATGGAAGTAATGTTCTTAAAAAGGCTACATGTCTCTGCTGTGGAGAAATGCTTAAATGTAGGCTGATTTGCATCATGAAATAATAAAATTGTCTTGCACGAGGCATAATACACAAGTATCCTGAAACTAATCTAGTATCAGTACATAACAAACTCCTGGGATAAATTCCATCTCCACAGTAACACCGGCAGTCACTCCATCCCATGTTATTTTCTCTTACAGAGAGACTCTGGTCCCTGTCAGAGAAAGGCAAAGTTATGTGGCCCTAAAAGAAAAAAACCTTGGGGGCGTGCTTTAGATCTATGCTTTAGATCAGTGTTTCTCAACCTCGGGGTTGTGGCCCCACAGGGGGTCGCATGAAATCCAAATGTGGTCCCCTGAAATGTCTAGTAATTGATTTAAAAAAGAAAAGAAAAGAAGTTTCTTGAGTAATTATCATTCATTTCAAAAGTAAATCAAATCAATGAACAACTATATTCTGTTTTTTGGTATTTAGCTGGCATTTTATGATGAAGTATTTTAGTATTCATCTCATTTTATTGTTGAGTGTTTCAGTACTTTGAGAATTCTGCTATTTCGTATTTTAGTATCCAAGCAGTTTATTTTCTATTTTTATTTTCTCCAATTCAGAATTTTAACATTTTTAGCTGTGGACTAAATTAACAGTACAATGCTGAACTTTGTATTGTTTGTTTCTTATCTTTGTCTACTGTTGTTTACATTTTTTAATGCTCTTTGTGCCTTTGATTATCCATCGGGGATAAATGAAGTTTTTTGAATTTGAAAGTTTACTTGCAATCTGCAATCAAGTTTATATCTATGCAGTCTATGGTTTATATGGCTAAGAAAAGTGAAATTGTCTCTTAAAAGCATTAGTTCTGGTTACACTAAATTTACAACACTGTAAAAAACCGAACAAAAAAATAGTTAAAAAAAAATGTCTCTGGGGTCCCCAGAAATTTATTCAAAAAAGGGTCACAGCCCAAACATGTTGGGAACTATGGAGGACCAAAACTGCCAAAATTAAAAATAAATAAATAAAGGTGGAAATAAAAACCAATGTAAAAAATATAATTCAAAAATTAAATGGCAATAAATATATATAAACAGAAATAAATTAACAAAAATAAAAATGAATACAACATTTGAAAATAAATGTGGAAATAAATACAAAAATAAATATATAATTATTATTAAATTTCAATCAATTAAACAAAGCGCTCTGGTCTCACATTTATTCTTTTATGCTCCATAGTGGAACCACTCCTGTAGATGATGAAATTCTGAGCCTGGGGGAACCTTCCTGCTACTGCTGTGACTCTTGTTAGCTTCCGGATGTATTTGGCAGAGGCACCAACGTGACACCTTAAGAGCAGCCGTCATTCTCGAAGCTCCGCGAGGAAGATGAGCACCAAACAGGTGACCTGCAGGTGAGTCTGTTCCCCCGTGACTGTCCCTCACCTGTCTGCCCCACTCTCACCTGTCCGTCCCTCAGCCCCGCGCGCGGTTCGTGACGTAGATGACTGCGGACGCGTTAGCCTCGTGCTAATGTTTTTAGCAGTTAGCGGTTAGCTTGTCCTTTCAGTGGGTGAGAAGTTAAAGTGTGACATAGAAAACCCGCCAGAGCTGATACGCCCTGATACATCAATTCAGCTTCATGTTCTGACTGTAGAAGAGGAAGCACAGAGAGATAAAAACACTGAGAAAGAGGGTAAACGAGATAAGAATGTAACGGTTCATGGATTCAGACATGTTCTGTGTTCATGTTAAAGCTCATCTTCATCAACAGACATCAGCTCAGGGGTTTGTGTTCATGTGTGGCAATATATTAGCTCATGTAGAAGACATTATGTCACTGCAGCTGTCAAAAGTCTGAAAATATACATCCTGACAGACAGAAGAATAGTGTGTTTCTATGGTAATCCTTTTGACAGTAGTAGCATTGATTGCGGTGTTCCATAAGAGAGTTGCTATGGACCATTTTTATTTTCAGTGTTTATCAATGACAGGGCTCTGATTCACTCAGAGTTTTCAGCTGCTGCATAAACACACAGTATTTGGAAGGGTGCGTTTGATTCATCCACCCAGTCTACCCTGTTTGTGGAACAGAGCAGTGGATGGGTGTCATTTTTCATTAGGAGTTCGTTAATTTCACAGGTAAACTCTGTGCCATGTGTAGTGCTATAATACAATACGTCATATTTCCTAATATTACTCCTAATTTTTATTTTACTTGAAATGTTTTAGCTTGAAATGTTCAATATCAGCTCAGTGAAGCACTTTAAACAATAACACTTTTTATTTTGGATTGTTTTAATTTACTTGAAATGTTCAATTTCAGCTCAGTGAAGCATTTTCAACATTTTATTTCTCTTTTTATGACTGTGCTTCAAATAAAGAGCATTTCACTACACCTTATTCTTGTTTAAAAATCATTCATATTACATGAAACTTACGGAGAGCAATTAAAGGGTGACCGAAAAGATGACACAAAAGAAAATTTGGGTGTGCCTAAATTTTGTGCTGGTGCTCCTAAAGATAAAACTTAGGTGCACCAGTGCAACCAATGCAAAAAGTCAGTCTGGAGCCCTGAATGATTTTCCATATTTTGTTAAAAACACAGATGCAGGATATCCTCTAAACACTTACAGAGCATCCACAAAACACTTAAAAATATACAACACTCTGATACCTTTTAATTTTTAGTGTCTTTATCTAGGTAACATGGTTTCCATAAAAGAGAGGGGTGAGAAGAAATGACTGCAGACCCTCCTGGCAGCCAGTAAAAGGTCCATTACTCATAAATGGTTAAATACACTACCATCTACAAGGGATGATTGGTTCGGAATAATATTGGAAACATATAAAATGGAAAAGTTAACCTTCATCCTGAGAATACAAAAAGTCAAATTTTATTTTATCTGGAGTGGATTGAATTTATTACCTCAACAAGAGCAGACTTTGTATGACTCCCCCATCATTTACGCCCCTTTACCCCCCTAAATGACACAGTCTTGATTTTAATATAAACTCCCTTTGTTCGTTTGCTCTTCCTTTAGTTCCTTATATGTGGCATGCAAACATATGTGGATGTTAAATTAATGTTTTGGATGTGAACAGTGGTGAATGAATGTGCACAATATTATATATGAGAAGCAACAGAAAGAAAGATATGCAATATTCTATATGTGTAATATATCAAAAAATGGAAAAGTTCTCCGTACAAGAAATGTTTGGTTTTATATCAAAGAATCTGTTTTTTTCCTACAAAAAAACAGCGAATTATTAAAAAAAAAAAAACAAACCCACAGATGCAGTTCTGTAGGCTGATGATTCAGCTTAATGATGTGCATCACTGACAACACTAGAGCTAAAGAGAATCTCTACTGTTGTATCTTGGTCAGATAAAATCAAGTATATTGTTTTTGGTGGTTGGAATTACGGCTGAACGATATGGACAAAATTTCATACCTCGATGCTAATACCAGATATCTAGATATCGATATGATACAATATGACTTTGGGATTAGAGAAAACTAAGTATTTTTCAGAAAAGTAAAAGCATCATAATGTAACAGGATGTGGAAAGTGTTTAGAGCTCTCTGTTAGTCATCAACATGAACAGAAAGTCACCAATAATCAAGCGACTGTCTGAGCTTTACATGCAGGGTGAGCTGGGAAAATCTACATCATTGATATCTTTGATATTGGGATATTAATATCCTGTATATCTTTCAGCCCTGGTTGGAATGTCCCAGTTACTCGGCTCAGCTTGGCCTTGAATCATAAATCTGTCATGCTACTTAGGGAAGTGAAGCCACCTGGTGTTGATTGATAAAAAATAATCTATTAATTATAATGATGATAAATTGATCATCTCCTGTCATGGAATGGACAGATTGATTATATTGCCTCCAAGATGGGAAAAAGAAATGTGCTGAATTTGTTCCAGCTTTTGCAATGAAAGATGTGAAGATGTTAACTTGTTTGTCACATTTGGAGTACTGTCTCCTTATCTGACCAAATGCTTCTAGAGAAAAACCTTTAAATTGTGTAAAAAAAACGAGGCGAGGCTGGCTCTGAACTGTTTCTTCCTCTTATGCCTGAGATGCAGAAACCACAGTCTTGTCTGACAGTGGAGGTTAAATTAGGATCATGTCTTCTGTCATACATACAAGCTGTTCCATGAAACAAGACACCATTCTTCTTTCATGATTAACCAGAATATTCTGGTTCTGGTCATGATCACATAACAAGTGAGCACTGGTCGTCTGTTTACACCTAGTCTACAGACAAATGGCATGATGGGAGCTTTTCTTTTTAGAGGATCTTCTGTCTGGGATAGTCCTTTCCAACAGAAGACAGATTCCAGAAGAGTTTCTCAAAAAAAGCTGATAAATTTGTCAGGGCAAATTTAATAGCTATTTTTAATATTAATTTTTCTTCCTGTTTGCTTGTACATTTTTTTGTTTTTGCAATATTTTGTCTTGTTATGCTACTTATTGATAGTTTATTGAATTATATTTTTGTCCACATTTGATTTTATTAATACCGAGTTATTTTAAATGATTGTTTTTCTTGTTTTGTTTTATTGTGAGAACCACAGGAAGACTTGCAACCACTTTTTTGAAGCTAATAGGCATCTGCATAAAGTACAAAGGATATAATATACATCCCTAACGCTAAAAGTGAGGACAGTAATAGATACAAAGAAAAGACATCTTTTTATGACCAATGGATGGAAAGAGGTTATTACACAAGTAAATTTTTATTCTGAGAAAACATTTATTTATTTTACTATATCAGCTGCAACAATAATCTGCTCTTTCTTATCTTCTTTGGTTGTAAAATAAATGTGTTGTCAGATTTTATCGAGAAATTACATGTTTTTATTCTTTCTCATCTACCAAGCAAATATTAAGTGACAGTGAAGTTTGAGGTTGTGAGGTAAATTTATGTTTTAGTGATCTAAAGCTGCTCTGAACATATTGACAAAGACAGGAGAATTAGAGGACCGTCTTTGGTAAAAAGAAATGCTTGAAAATGCCTCCTCTGGTGAGGAAAACAGAAAAAATGTTCGTGTAATTGCCCTTTGACAGGAACTGGCAGTGAAGACCCAAATGCACAATTATTCTAACACAAAGCTCTGCATTCATGAGCGTTAAAAAGGCAGAGAGATATCCAAAACAAAACCTCAGCTCAAGTGGTGGAAGTGAAATGAAGAATGTCGATCATAGCTGCGCTGGAAAAACACTGGATAAACATTGTAACACTGAATCACAGCAAGAGCTGGTAGCCAGAAATAGAAAACACACTCTGCAAGGTTGTCACACAAATGAACAGACTTAACCAGACGATGTGGCTCAGGACACGCAGACTTTTCTACAGGAGGTAAAGGGACACAGGAGGAAACGATGGAGGAAGGGGATGACTGTCACAACGGCAGGAAAAACACCAGAGCAGGAAGTGTAGTGACCCAGAACCAGAGGAGTGACAGGACTACAAAAGCATGAAAGGACTGATAGGTGCAAACTTAACATAACCAAGGAGTCATGACACCCTCCCCGAAACAAAGAAATGTGTCCTCTAAGTGCTCTTGTATTGAAAACTCTTGTACAGAAACAGTGGCCTTTAGATCAGTGATTCCCAACCTGTGGGCCGGGGCCCCCTGGTGGACCGTCAATGTATTGCAAGTGGGCCGCCAAGTAGGGCTGAACGATTTATCGTTTTCTGATCGAAATCGCAATTTCAAACATCGTGATCATGTGATCGCTAAAGCTGCAATTTTTTTTCCTCCTGACTGACTCAGGATCTGTTGTGTCAGCTGTTTCACACACACCTGTCTTGAGTGTAATGGCGCTTTTCCACTATGCAATTCCAGCCCTACTCTGCTCGGCTCGGCTCTACTCTACTCGGCTCTACATGGTTTGGTTATCTTTTCCTCTAGCCCGACTTCAGACTCACGGTGGGCGTGGATCTTATAACACAGCTGCGCTAAAGTGCTGCGCAGAAGTGCGTGCATGTTCATCTATAACGCGACACAAACATAATTTTGTACTAACATATGTGCCACCGTGGTCTTTAAAGGAAAAAACAAAGCTTTCAAAAGATTTCATTAAAGTAATACAGCGGCTCAATGTGGTGCGGCATGACACAGGAGCGGAGGTAAACAACAGCCTTTGGCTGCATGCACGCAGAGGGAAACGAAGGAGCTGCTTTCAGACATTAACTCTTCACTGGATCCTGCTGTGAGATTGCTTTAATTTTTGAATTTTGGGCCTGGTATACCAGAGATTTTTTGTTGAGCAATCATTCTTCTTTGAACTGGTTTTCCTTTTTGGTGCTTAAAGACTGTCGTGGCAGACAGATCGCTACAGTGCCGACGAACTTTGATTTAATTTAAAAGACTCTTTGAACCGAACTCTCTTTGCGGGAAACTTATTTTTCGTTTAAAAAGGACTTTAAACTTATTTAGGAATCATGAAGGTGCATTTTAGGGCTGTATTTTGTGTTCATTCAGTCTGGTTCTGTGCCGTCGGGTTTAAATGTCATTAAAAACTCGTCACTGACTTATTCGTTTTCCTCTTGTAAGTGATTTTACAGAGTCTTAAGCTTCCGTGAGGACATTCTCTGACCAATGAGTGACCGGCAGTCCATCGACGTCACCTTTTAGTATCGGTTTTACTCGCTTGGAACCCGGGTAGAGTAGGTACTAAAAACTGGCGTCTGCCGCGTAGTACCGCGCTAATGGAAACGCAACACAAACCGGGTAGAGGCGAGTAGAGCCGAGTAGAGTAGGGCCAAGACGAGTCAGTGGAAAAGGGCCATAAGACTGTTGTTCTTGAGTTTTTAAAACTAAAAATACAGATTAAAAAGTCAGTTTAGAAATAGCAGGAATTGGTGTTAGACTTGGGGTTTTGAGAAAAGTCAAAATTCAACTATTTATCTAAAGAAAAATTTGCCTTTTATCCTACAATTTGTATTCATTTTGTATAATTTTGACTTAGGTTTTAGAATTTTAACTTTATATCACAATTTCAACTTTTTATCCTCAAACATTGCTTTTATTTCAAAACTTAGACTTTTTATCTTAGACTTTTGTCATCTTAAAATTTTGACCTTAAATGAGAAAGTTTGGACTTTTTGCATAATGTTAAATTGATTTCTTAAACGCTGACAGTTATTGACTTCTTTTGTCTCAATTTTGTCTTTATTTCTCAAAATTTCCACTTTTCATATTAAAATATTGACCTTTTATCTCAAAGTTGGAAACAATTCTTACCTTCAGTTTTCATTTTCATCCTTGTATTAGAGTAAAAGCTTTTGATGTTCCAATTGATTCTATTTAATTTTTTGTCAAGTTTGTAAATGTTACTGTACACTGTAAAAACTTCACTAAAGTTTGATTTAAAGAAAATCGTGAATCGAATTGAAATCGCTGTTTCTGTCAAAAAAATCGCAATTAGATCTTTTTCTAAAACCGTTCAGCCCTACCGCCAAATCATTTCCAAAATAGTAAGATTTACTGGAGTGCAATTATATAAAGATAAAAATAGATCAAGAAAGATACATATATACAGAATAATTTTTTAAATGTTAAAACTCAGTGACAAGGTTGGGAAATGAAAAATGTTCAGATTTTCATTTATAAAAATGCCCACTGAGAAGGCATGTTAGTGGCCAATAGGTATCATGCCCCAAACGTAATGTAACGACCCATTATGTAATAAAGAATATGTAATGAAAGCAGAATGTAATAACTTGTCAAAAATGCAACAAAAGCGCTGAGCCTGAACGTTACAAAAAGAATGTATTAAAAGCCAAAATGTAGTAACTGACTCAAACTGTAACAAATTGTTACTTTTTGGGCAAAAAGTTATTTTGTTATGGGCTCAGAATCTGTTACATAATCGACCAGTTATTACATTTTGGGTTGTTGTTACATATAGGATTCTAATAAGGCATTTTATATTCTCTGTACTTATTGGGTTGGAAGTAGGCCGCAAACATTTTTTAGTGGGCCCTGAGTTGGAAATGGTTGGGAACCACTGCTTTAGATGCCTTTTAGTTAGGGAGGGACCAATAATTGGCCCGGATCAATTATATATTGATATTGATATTTAGACACATATCAGCATTTTCTTTTGTCAATAATCAGCCAATGACAGACCATTTTAAACTGGGTTATTTTGTCTATCATGCAGGCCAGTGTTTACATAGAGACTCCAATGAGCCATAAATCAGTTTGGTCCTGCTCAATCCACTCAGGAAGCTGAGAAATAGCATTTAGAAATAACCTATTTTGGTGCTGATAATCTCATTTCAAGTTGTTGATAACAACCAAGCATTAATTTAAAGATGAGACTTTTTCAAGATCACTGAGAAAGTCCTCACAGTCCCTTTAATGAATATATGCTTGAAAGCATTTAAACAAAGTCGAGTGTTGGAGTTTATGATGACTCAAAATTTTGATGCCTGTAGTTTCACTTATACAGCAAATGAATATCAGCTCCAAATATCGGTTATGGGCCACATGGACTACTAATAATCAGTATCGATATTGGCCCCGAAAAAACCATAATGATCTATCTCTACTTTTAGTAGACTTCAGGTATAAAGTATATTTATAAATTAATCAGAGCTCACTGTCAGTCATCAACAGAAACAGGAAGTCACCAATAATCATGTGACTGTCTGAGCTTTACATGCAGGGTGAGCTGGGAAATCTACATCTTTGATATTTTCAATTTTGGGATATTAATATCTTGAATTTTCATATCTCGATACCGATGCGATAACGATATATCTTTCAGCCTTACCCTCCAACACGAAAAACATGACATTTCTATATTGATATTTTATAAGAAGCAAGAACATAATTGTATTGTATGCTTGGCTTTAATGCAAGGTGTTAAATCGGTTGTTTCTTGTATGATTTTTCCATAAACTTCTGTTTAAAAATGAACTATCATGAATGATTTTGGGGCATTTTCACCTTGATCAGACAACTAAAGAGAGGAAGGAAATGGGGGGAGCAGAGAGAGAGGACATGCAGCAAGTTGTCAAAGCAGCAAGGCAGGGAGCCAAACCAGCAACTGCAGCTTTAGCATGACTGTAACATTTGTACACGGGGCGTGCACTTGATGTATATGTCAGGCTACATTGCAAGCATGCTCAAAGTGTGACACATTCAGTTGATAACAGGTGTTAGAGTTAATATAAGCCACATTCACCTGAGAAGTCTAGAAAATTGTCTTATTTCTAGATAATAACAGAGAAAAATCACAGCTAAATTTGTAAATTTTATAAAGAGTCTGCCAATGTAGTGAGATGGATAAACTTGTCATATTTCTTGTGTTAAGACATTTTCTTTAATTCAATAAACATGACAAGAACATCTTTCTTGCCCTATTTGCGGAATTTTTTTACTCTTAATAAACATTTCAGGCATTATTTCTCTCTTTTGTGATATTGAAATGAGGCTTTTTTCTGTGTCTGGAGTAAAATCCCTTTCATAAAGCAGACTCAGAACTGCTGTGGTAGAATTATATTCATGAAAGTCCTGGGGGGTAAAGGTACAAACAGTTTTATCAAAGTTTCTTTAAACACTGGAAAAGATTCTGAAGGGTCTTCAGTTTTAACTGCTGTTTAGAATAATGGCTGAGCTGTCAGCCAATCACAGAGCAGATGGTTTTCCGTCTCCATAGTGATGTGTGAGTGTGTTTTCAGAACTTGGGGCTGAGTTTTATGTGTTTTTTGTGCAGCAGGGGTAACAGGTGTGTGTTGTTTCAGGTACTTCCTCCACGGTGTGTGCAGGGAGGGAAGTCGCTGTATGTTTTCCCACGACCCGACAACCAGTAAACCCTCCACCATCTGTAAGTTCTACCAGAGAGGAGTGTGTGCCTACGGAGATCGCTGCAGGTAACACTAACCTGGATCATTAATCCAAATTATGTTAAAATTGTTGAACAAGAAACATCAAGTGTAAGTGTAACTGTCCCTGTCCACTGAAATGACATCACTTCCTGTTTCTTCAAATGTATTTGACCTGTTTGCAGATATGACCACGTGAAGGCCTCATTCAGAGGAGGGGGAGGAGGAGCTCCAGAAAACCATTCCAGTGTAGGAGGAGCTGGGGGTGGAGCTTCAGCAAGGGGCGGAGCAAAGAAGACGATGGTCATGAGAGACAGAGGTGAGTCAAATTAAGCTTCAACCCTCAGCTATAACAGATGGAGCAAATGAGCTGCAGTACCATGACAGTCCACTAGAGGCAGCAGAATCACCTGAAACACCCACTCAAAAAGCTGCAGAAATAAACATGTACAATCTGCTTCAAAGAATAATCTCTGTCTGAATAGATGCTTTCTCCGTCAGCACACACTTAACAGAGTGAACTTTAATATATCTCAGTTTTTTGAAGGATGGAAGCAGAGTGTATGTTGGAACGCTGCATGTCATAGTATAGATGTTGAAAACTAGATCAGCTTAGTTAGCTCAGTGTTGGTGAGCAGTATTCTGACATGCTAGCTGGTTTGATCCACTCTTCACTGGTGGAGGACACAGCTAAAGCAGAGCACTTCAGCACACAAATAGATCAGAGAAGCTGAGCAGCAGAGAAATCTCACCAAAGATGAGTGTGTTGGCAGAGTGATCTCTGAGCAGAACAGAAACACGGGCAGTTCTCTGTGCTATGGTGGAGGCTCTGTTTTAACAGGTTGGTGTGTAGAGCTGCAGGAGAAACACCAATGAACTAACAAGACGATGATGTTGAACTAATGATTATTAATTAAGCCGAGTAACATGGAGCCAAACGTTTTTATTCGATCTGGCAGGTCTATGAACCAACACCAACTTTTACCTTCTTTAACTCATGTGAAGTGCTTTTGTTGTCGACCATTGACTTTTCTTGTTCCACACTGGGTTGTTCTGTTTCACAATAATTTTGCTAAAAAAAAAAAACATTTAGCAAGCGTCCAAGTTATTTACACCTATCGAGAAAAGTTACGTGACCAGATCATGTTTTCCCATTTTTCTCATGTAAATTAGAGCAACTTCCTTGAGGGACAGAAGAGTGAGGGTGTTTCAGTGAGACTGGACTGCACCAAGACCAAGACAAGACCAAGACCATAATAGTACATTTTGAAAACCATTGACTGTATATAGAATGGACAGCAAGGCTCCACCTTTTACCGTTGTACCATTTTGGAGCCAAAATAACCGGGTTACTGGAGCCTCCATCTGTCGCCATTGTACAATTAGAGTCTGTGCAGTACAGAATTTGGGTGGAACTGGGTAAAAAAAAAAGCAGAAATGTATTATTTATTATTTTTGTATCATTTAGAAGGTCTAATCTCCTTTTAGGCTCTCTTCACTGAAGTTTCTTTTATGCCGGACAAAATCTACACAGGAACAGCAGCTGCCAGTCATCGTAAAACGAAACTTATAACCTGTCTTTTTTACGTCTAACAACAAATGAAAAACCAACTCCTCAGAAAGATGAGGCACTTGAACACGAATGCAGCCAAATAACTTAATGTCACCACAGCAGAAGGATGTGAGAAACATTTCAATGAGGTGTAATAAATTTTGAAAGTTTTACCACCTTTCATCTGAGATGCATTGAGAAAACTGAGTTTTTGACCCATACTCCAGCCAGCCACCAGGGGGAGCAGTTTTGGTGGGGACCTTGGTTAGAACTAAGTGCCCTGGTCAACCGATTATACAGTCCATGGTTAAAGCATATTCTCTCTTTAATCTAGTTTTCTTTTGTGTATACATTTGACAGACAAACACAAAGTGTCTGCAAATCTTTTAACACACAATATGCAAAGTTCTTACATTTTAAAAATATTTTGCATCTAAATTCTTGCAAATACTAAATCCTTGCTTTTATTTTAAAGTCAGGAAGTCAAGAGCTAGTTTGAGTAGCTGAAAATCAGATGTTTATTCCTCAGGTGAATGGAGCCTAAAGTAAGTGTTCAGAGGTTTTTCTGACTGAATTAGGATGGACTGATTTCTAAATATCTGCAGGTGTCTGACACATGAAGCACTCGAAAAGATTTCCAAAGAGGCGGAACAATCATTGCGCTTTCAATAAATGTTTTAAGTCAAATTACAATATTAATCAATCAGGAACAGTTCAACTAAAATGAATTTTTAAATGATTGATGATGATTGACAAATTCAAAGAGCATTAGATAAGTACCGGTCTCCAGTCAGAGACAAAGGCAAGAAAGAGTAAAAGTGCGCCTGAGTCCAAGATGAGACCAAGACCTTCAAAATAAGACCCCTAAACAAAGACCAGTCTTGAGCTCAACAACACTGGTTTTAGGTAAATTGTTTCCCACTCAAGTGTGAAATCTTTCCTTCAAAAGGTATTTCAGGGTGTGATTCTCTCCTGTTCTATGATCAGACTTCAGGTGGAGCTGTAAAACATTGAGTCAAAGCAGGAAGCTAGAAATGATCAGTGCAGCAGATTTCCCTAGGTGATTTCAAAGCTAATGCTCGTCTGTTTGTCTGTTTGTCCGTGTGTCTGTCAGTCCTTGGTGTGGACAGTATGTTCGGGGGTCCAGGTGACAGCTTGGGGTCGGGGCACACAGCATCAGCAGCAGCTGCTCCTCAAACGTACGTGGACGCCATCAGATCAGGTCTTGACCCCTCTGCACAGGAACAAGGTTGGTGACAGTCAGTACTCGCTTCTGATTGGCTCTTTAACCCTTTAAACTGTAAACAGTGAGATGTCCTGAGAACAAAAAAATGGTGAAACAAACTCATCCATCGTGTTTTTATTTGACCCCTTTTCCTCAGCACCTCCTCCCCCTGTGGGCGGGGCTTACCAGGAGCCTCAGCTGTGTCCGTACGCCGCAGCTGGACACTGTTTCTACGAAGAGAGCTGCACGTATCTTCACGGTGACTTGTGTGAAGTGTGTGGGCTGCAGGTGCTCCATCCTCACGATGCTGAGCAGAGGAGAGCTCACGAAAAGGTGTGTGTGAAGACTCTCTAATCAGCTGCTTTGTTTTTTATTTTTAATTTTCTCGCACAAACACATACAACCACTCTATGGATCCAGAGAGGGGATAATGAAGCATTCATCAATCTGCAACACTTAAGATCACATATACTGTTACACTTTTCAGGAGTTCCAGTTTGCATTTCACAGCTCTGTAGTTAACATCTTTGTTTCATCCTCACCTCTGTGGAGACTCTTCTCCTGATAGTTGTTCATTGATGTGCACCAATAATCTCTGTCTGTCCGTAGATGTGTCTGCTGGCCTTTGAAGCTGACATGGAGAAGGCGTTTGCTGCCCAACTCAGCCAGGATAAGGTGGGTGGAGTCAAATAGAGATCAGAGTCTCATTTAAAACCACTGTGTTCCCACAAGGATGAAGGATGTGATGCATGTTTATCTGATTATATTCTAATACGTGTAAAGCTCAGCAAGTATGATTTTTAGCTTTAATGTAGATTCTGTGAGTGAAATAACTTCAGCGCTGCAAGTCAGGTATGTTATAAATCCTAACTTAAAAAGAGCAGACCTCTTTGATTGACACCTCAGCTGGAGTTACTTGTGTGTTTGTCGTAATGATCAGCATTTTTGGATCCAGGCCCCTGTTTGTCAGAGGACTTATCCTGTTGTTTGTTTGCAGTAACACTGATTGTTGTTGTTGTTATTGCTCAGGTGTGCTCTATCTGTATGGAAGTGGTGGTACAGAAGGCAAACCCGTCAGACCGCAGGTTTGGTATCCTGTCCTCCTGCTGTCACACCTTCTGTCTGGCCTGTATCCGACAGTGGCGCTGCACCAGAAACTTCAGCAACAAGATCATCAAGTAAGAGCTGACAGGGCTCCAGAGAGCAGCTCAGGGTCTGTGAAGCCTGGTTTATGCTTGACACTAGCTGACTCGCCCCCTCTTGCAGTCCCTTTCACGCAGAAATTTCCATGTTGCGCACATAGACTGTGTACAGAATGGACAACATGGCTTTGCCTTTTACAGTTGCATGGTTTTGGGGTCTAAAGAACCGTGTCATAGGAACCGCCATCATGCAGCCATGTGGCAAAAAAAGCAAACAATGATTTTTTTTTTCCCTCCCGAAAGTCTTGTCTCCTTTTGGCTCCCTTTACTGCAGTTTCTTACCGTTCTTGAAAAAACCTCACAGGAACATCAGCTGTCAATCATCATAAAATGTAACTTAAAACCCAGTTTTCAATGTTCAATAACTGATGAAAAAAGAACTTCTTAGAAAAAAGAGGACTTGGACACAATGTAGCCAGATAACATCTTCATATCACCGCTGCATAAGGATGTGAGAAACATTTCTATGAGGTGGAATAATTTTTTGAAGTTTCACCACCTCCAATCTGGAATGAATGAGGAGAGAGATTTTGACCTAAACTGCAGCCAGTCACCAGGGGGAGCAGTTTTTGTGGAAGCATCAGTTAGAGCTGCGTGTCATAGCGTCCATGATTTTAAAATCAATTAAGCAAAAATAATGTTTTTAACAGTATCAGCCATTGCAATTTTTCTTTTACTCTGGTTCAGTAAAGATTGGTGTTTGCGATGCACCTCCCTCTGCAGTTCGGGGATAGGTGCCAACATATGAAGGCGTATTCAGAGTTGCAAGATCAGACGCAACATGAAGTGAAAAAGAGTATGAAGGTCTTTCGTTTTCTCTTGTGCAGATCTCATGTATCTTTTTCCTGCGCGTCACGTTTGTGTTGAAAGCATAACCCAGCCTTGAGTCTCTCACATCAGCTGATGTAGACTCAGTTTGCTGGGTCATTACGGCAGGTTAGAATCTTAAAGAGTGAACAGTCTGTCGGGAAAAAAAAGGACCATGGTCTGTAGGGTCAGAGGTGTTTGGGGAACAGAGCAGATTTTTTTGGTTTGGAACCTGTTTTACAAAAAATCCCCTCTTTCTCTCTCTCTCTCTCTCTCTCTCTTAGGGCGTGTCCAGAGTGTCGAGTCTCCTCAGAGTTTGTGATCCCCTCAGTTTACTGGGTGGAGGACCAGGACGACAAGGACCACCTCATAGAACTCTTCAAGTCCGGAGTCGGGTGAGTCATGGCTGATTGAAGGCTGACGGTTAAAGCTGAACGGTTTATTCTTTTCTGATTAAAATTGCAATTTCAGACGTGGTGATCATGTGATCGCCAAAGCTGCGATTATTTTACTGACCCAAGATCTGTTGTGTCAGCTGTTTTACACACATGGGCCTTGAGAGTTAGAGTGATTGTTGAATTTTGTTTTTCTTATTATTACTTATCTAACTTTGTTTTTTTAATCATTTTATATTTTAACTTAACACAATTAAGGATATTTTACCCTACAATGTTTTTAAAAGTTAAGAGTCAAAGATGGTTCTTTTTGTTCTTCAGTTGTTATAACTGCTGTTGGTTAAGGACTTTAAAGAATATACAATCAGGTTTTTTGTGAGAAAATACATTTGGAAACTATTCTTACCTTCAGATTTACCAGTCTTAAAAGGAAAACTGTTTTTAAAGTGAGAATTGGGAAATATTTAGTGTCACAGAGACTCTTGAATGCATGAACTGTAACATCTAAGTTTGATAAATAGTGTAGTTTCAGTTTCATCGGTGTGTGTACAGATGTATAAGAGGCATTTTTTTCTTGTATGTCAGAGTTTAGGTAGACTGTGTTAAGTAGGAAAAATTTGAGATTTGTCCAACTATGTATGCATTTTATTGATTTTCTTGATTGTCTCGATGGAGGATGAACATTTCCGGGACTACCATTGCACTTATAACAGATTCTTTTTTAGTGTCTCTTGATTTTACCTCACTTATTATTGTGTTGTCATCTATCTCTAAGTTTTTTTTGTTCTTTCCTGAATTTGTCTTTTAATCACTTAATTCTGTGTACATTTTTTTTCATTTTTAAATGAGTGGACCCCAGGAAGGTAGTTGCTACTTAGGTAGTGGCTAGTGGGGATCTATATAAATGAAAAAAGTTTTCATCCCTGCATTAGAGTAAAAGCGTTAGATGTTTCAATAGTATAATGTAATTTTCTGTCAAGTTTGTTCATATGACTGTTCATTGTGAATATTTTACTGAAGCTTGATTTGAAGAAAATCGTAAATAAAAATTGAAATCACAATGTCTGCCAGAAAATTGCAAATGGCCTTTCCCAAAAGCCTGCGCCCAAATGGTCATTGACCAATCACACATCCTAGTAACTGTTACCATGTAAACAAGGTCCGTCAAGCTGCGGACCTTCAACAAGCAAAATGGTGAAGCGATGTGCCTCTGGCATTTGTGAATCAGACAGTAGGTTCCCTCAGAGTTTGGCTGGGGGAGTCAGAACTGCAACTTGTTACCAACTGTCATATTAATTTAAGGACCGTATTTCAGTCAACATCCTCCTGAAGCAAACAAGTGTACCCATCTACAGTAACAGGCTTTATTAGCCTTGGGGCACCTGTAAGTTTAGGTAGCTAGCTAACCGAAGGGTAACACTCTTATGGAGGATGTGGACACAGATAAACGTATTTTAACAATACTAGGCTAACATAAGAGAACTTTCCCTGCAGTGCAGGAGCATGACTGGTCTACAAGGCTGTGCTCGTTGCATTTGAGGTGGAGGTCGTGGGGTTTCTTTGATTTTTCCCATTGACCTGTATGCTTTCACCTCGATAGTCGTAGCGTTCCCATTGTGTCTTTAATATTTTGGATACACCCCTCCACTGTATATTACAACCCCTTTTGCCTCGATCTGGAGGATATTGCGCTGGTTTGCTCCAAAAAGAGTCACTGACACGCACCAGTATACTCTTTTTTTCTCACCATGACACTAGCTTGTCGGGTTAGCAACAGTAACTAAGGGTGGGCAGGCTTTTGCAAAAGGTCAATTAGATATTTTTCTGAAATTGTTCAGCCCTACTTGTGATGGAACTTTTTGATACATTTGGGAGTCAGTGAATTAAAGACTGAACTAATGAACGTTACTTCCTGTCTGTGCAGGAAAAAGGCCTGTAAGTACTTTGATCAGGGTCGTGGCTCGTGTCCGTTTGGAGGGAAGTGTTTGTATCTTCACGCCTTTCCTGATGGATCCCGACCAGAACCCGACCGGCCACGGAAACAGCTGAGCTCAGAGGGGAACGTCCGGGTCAGACAAACCTTTCATTCAAACCCAGAGTTATAAATCATCCGCTCAGTGTGTAGGGATTTGTAGTTTTTTAAACAGAGCCGTCTTTGTCTGTTTACCTCAGTTTATGAACAGCGTCCGTTTGTGGGATTTCATCGAGGAGCGAGAGCAGCGACCCCCCGCCGCCCTGCAGTCCCTGGATGATGACATCTCAGAGCTGAGGGAGCTCTTCATGCAGATGTCTGGACCGAGCCACGACAGTGCTGAACCTGGTGCAGAGCAGTGAGGAGGCGATCGGAGCAGGTCCACATGAAGGGGCCATGTTTGTGGACATGTAGTTTAAATATAAAATCATGTGATCACTCTGCAGTTCTCTGGTTTGCTTCAGTCCATCATGTCATGGAGGTTGATCCATCGGTTACTGATTTATCATTAACATTTAATTTATGGTGTAAATAAGTTAAAACAGAGTCAGTGTGAAGTCATCCAGTGGTGATGTATTCGGATTACGTTTTTTTCTCTATTTTATCCAAACAAACCTGCAGACGCTCGCAGTGCTGACAGAGATTTTAACATGAAATAAGAGAACAGCAGTGAGGACTCTTTTACTTACGTGCATTAACAGCTTGAGAGTTTTATTTATCCCTCTTCCCTCTGTTTGTTTTAACCATTAACCTGTCACAGCTTCACGTGTGAAATGTCAGATTATTAAAACTACATCATGTTTCCCCTGAGCAGAAATGTTCAAATGTCCACTTTTGTCTTGGCAACCATTTCAAACCAGGAGCGAACCAACTTTTACAGATTTTTACGTTCATGATCTAGGATCTCTAATTGAAATGATTTGATTTAGTGTCATTAGATCAACTGTTAAACCTTTAAAGCAATCCACTGCCAACTCAGATATTCTGAAGTGACAAGTTTCCTGGTTTAAACAAAATTTGAATTTGATAACACTTAGAAAACAGTCAAAACTCAATAACACTGATTTCACATGACTTAACAGTGTCAGAGTTAGATTGTTTTGTTCCAGAAGCTTTATGTCCTAAATGCTCCAACCAGTGGCAGACTGCTGCGTTATAGCCCAGACTAAAAAATGTAACTCTTAGTTTAGCCTTGAATTATAAAAATCTTAATAATTTCCATCTTTCAAACATAGATATATACAGTATCAATGCAGGATGTTCAGACTGAGCATGTGCAGATTTTCAAATCTTTTCATGTTCATACAAAGTGGAAATCCCTGAATCTGTGTGTGAACTGATCAAAACACCCAGACTTGTTGTAATAAAGTCACCACATAACTGGTCCTAACTGGTTCATGAGACGTTGAAGGAGTAGGGCCTTAAACATCAGGGTTTGCTCATACAGGTCTGTAGAGAGCTGGCCAATCAGAGAGAACGGGGTTGGTAGGGCAGGGGACCTTAAAGAGATAGCAGCTAAAATGAAGTAAGTTAGAGACCAAATATGGGTCTTCGAAACATTAATGAGAGAAAAACAGGGATTTTTTTGGAGCAGTAGATTATGTAAAGCTACAAAGAGGGCATTAATTTGGCAGAATGAAGACTAAAATAAGCACAAACCCCCTCTTTAAGCTGACAGTAATTCTAATGCTGGCCAGTAGGGGGTGACTCACATTGCTAGTTTTTTCAGTAAATATTTGCCCAAATGTTGTTTGAGCTGCAGTGCACCGTTCCTCCATTAGCAGGAGCTGTTCCGCTGGTTAAAATCTGCTACCATGAAGCTCTAAAGCTCTATTACTTAGATGTTAACAGCCACAGCTCACAAACATCATGGTGTAGCATGTTGTGGTTTGTCTGTTTGTTGATCTAGTAAATGGAGATAAAGTTGTCTTAGGTTCTGTGTCTGTTGAGCTGACATGTAACCACTCCACCAGGAACATTAGGAGCCAGCACAGGCGTGAGGATTATCAGCCTGAGAGGGGGACTGAAGGCTCAGAGAGCTTTAACTACGCTGCAGACTCTGTGATCTCACTCATCTGTGTTCGATAAATTGT
>RPOG01002048.1:71303-110482 GCA_008086565.1 Thalassoma bifasciatum | reverse complement strand
GATGACAAATGACTGGCAGAAGCCATTATCAGGTTTATTGACTCTGGTTCTGGGACCGGATGCAGACTGAAGCGGACGGTGTCAGAGGAAGATGCTCTGTATGCTAATCCACTCCCTCAACCTTTGTGCCCTCGCCTCGCTGTCATTAAATGCTCGGCTGGTCCAACATCCTCATTTAGGAACCCATTTTTCAGACCGCGGCGAGCTCGCCACGAGCTGGAGAGGCATGAAGAAATATTCCACAGATAACTGTATTTCTTACTGGCTGCAACATTCCTGCAAAGTATGATGTCATTCATCATTGAACCCCACATTTATGCATCTGTCAGAGTTTTTCAGCTGGTTGAAGACAATTTATTCATTTTGTCTTTGGCCATTTTGCACATTAAGTGGTAAAGTATCTGATCCTCATGCAAGCTGCTACACATTTATCTACTGTGGCTAAAAAAGCGTCTTGGAAATAGCTTCGTATGCAACTTCTTTTCCATTCTATTTTCAACTTTAACCAATAAAATGAGCTGATGCTTCATTGAATCTGTCTGCAAAGTCTGGAAATTTGGACTGATGCAATAACAAGATAACAAATGGTGAGTATAATTTACCCAAAAGTTACTACAGTTTGGTGCAACAAGCAAAACTTCCTGCTCATAAGTTTACAAACCCCAGCAGAATTTATGATTTATTGGCCATTTTTCAGAGAATATGAATGAAAACACAAAAGTTGTCTTTCACTCATGGTAAATGGTTGGGTGAAGCTGTTTACTTTTTTTAAATCATGATGACAAAACAAACCCACAAATAACTTCAGCTGAAATACAGGACTCTCTGAAAGAATGTGGTCTGGCTGTTCCAAGATGCACAATCAGGAGGCACTTGAAGAAAAATGGGCGACATGGTTAAGTCGCCAAAAGAAAGCCTTTTCCAAGCAAATGCCACAAAGTATCCCAATTATAATATGCCAAACAGCACAGAGACAAGCCTCAAAACTTCTGGAACAAAGTCATTTGGAGTGATGAGAGCAAAAGTGAACTTTTTGTCCACAACCATAAACATTGTTCCATTTGGAGAGGAGTCAACAAGGCCTATGATGAAAGGTCCACCATTCCTACTGTGAAACACGGAGGTGGATCACTGATGTTTTGGGGATGTGTGAGCTACAAAGGCTCAGGAAACTTGGTCCAAACTGATGAATGAAGGATGAATGCAGCATGTTATCAGAAAATACTGGAGGAAAATTTACACTCATCAGCCCAGAAGCTGCACATGAGACGTACTTGGACGTTCACACATGACAATGATCCAAAACACAAGGTCAAGTCAAGAATTTGAGATAATAGACACATTTTTGAAAAATGTTCAAAGTTTAAGATAAAAAGTCAAAACTTAGAGGAAAAAAAAAACTATTTTTGAAATGAAGGACAAAAAAAAAAAAGAGAAGGACAATTTTGAGAGAGGAAAGTGAAAACCCTTCTTAGATGAAATGTAGAAATTTGGGAGCAAAATTCAAATTTTTGTGATAAAAGGGAAAAAAATGAGATAAATGGTCAAATTTTTGAGAAACAAATCTGGATTTTGGAATTAAAAAAAAAGCAAAACCAAACATTCAGTACAAAGACAGATTTCGGATTTTCGAGAAAGGCAAATTTTAAGAGTCAAAGTTGAAATTTGGGAGAATAACGTCAAAATCTGAGCTATAAAGTTATAGTACAAGATTATAATTCAGAAATCGTGAGATATAACAGGTCAAGATTCTGAGATAAAAGTCAACATTTAAAATATATACATATATATTTGAGATAAAGGACTAAAAAAAATCGAGAAAAAAAAGATAATTTTGAGATAAAAAGTCCATATTTTAGAGAAGAAGTCATATTTATTTACTTAGGAAGTGAAAAATTTTAGATGAAAAGCAGAGATCTGGGACCTGCCA
Source organism: Thalassoma bifasciatum (assembly GCA_008086565.1). Lineage (NCBI taxonomy): Eukaryota > Metazoa > Chordata > Actinopteri > Labriformes > Labridae > Thalassoma > Thalassoma bifasciatum. The sequence goes on along the minus strand of RPOG01002048.1, from coordinate 108,552 downwards.
TTGGCTACAGCAGAATAAAGTGAAAGTTCTGGAGTGGCCATCTCAGTCTCCTGACCTCAATATCATTGAGCCACTCTGGGGAGATCTCAAACCTGCAGTTCATGCAAGACAGAGCAAGAATTTACAGGAACTGGAGGCTTTTTGCCAAGAAGAATGGTCAGTTTTACCATCTGAGAAAATAAAGACCCTCATCCACAACCAGCACAAAAGACTTCAAGCTGTCACTGATGTTAAAGAGGGAAATACACGCTATTAAGAACTAGAAAGAGTAAACACAGAAATATTGCACAGTCTGCGATTGGACATATAGCCATTAATTACCCAGCCACATTTATTGATTATTGTCCTATGAATGTGAAAGGTGACTGAAAACATCCCGTCAGGCTGAAGTCTCGATATGTCTGTGAGGAACAGTTTTAACCTTTTGCAAAACGAACGCCTTCTGAATTTGATTTGCGAGGAGCCGTTTTTGGCCAAATAAGCCTCCACTTTCTGCTCCACTCTCCCCTTTACTCTCCAACATCCTGCTGCAAGTCCCACTACATAAACTAGAGCTCAGCAATATCAGAGCGGATAAGAGAATTGAGTTTGTGTGCTGGTGTGGGAGAGAGTCAGGGTGAGTCGGAAAAATGGGAAAAGAAACGAGGCCGAGCTGAAGCAAGAGAGAGAGAGACAGAGAGTCATAAGGGGGAGAGAGTGAATGAAAAAAAAGAGATAATTGAATTTTAAAATGCCCTTTTATCGATCCAGCAGCCCAGAGAAACAGCTGCATTCCAATGCGTCAAATCTCAGCATTACATCAGACTTGTTTTCTCTCACGGAGAATCAGAAAGTGTGACGTGATACAGAAACAGATCAGGTAACAGACAGGAGAGCAAATTACAGAGTGAGTGATTGCTGCTTTCCGTACGCGACGAGCCGTGAGCAGGGGAGTGAAAACCTCTCACAGGTGCTGAAACGAGCCACCGTGGTGTGATTTAAATGACAGCTTCCTGTTTTTCGTGTCTGACAGAAAAGATAAGAAACAAAGTGCATGCAGAGTTCTCCCCCAGACATTTAAACCCGACACGACTGGAACTGAAAAGAAGTGGTGATTAAATTTTATGGCTTCCCTTGACCACTTATACTCGAATTAGACCCTTTAAAAATGTTCAAATCAGAACGAAAATGACTCAAAATTCAATCAGAAATTTCTTTGCTTTTCAGCTCACATGGAAGAATGGAGATTTTTTTGTGCATTCTTTTGACCTGAAATCACATAAAACACTTTAACCTTTTGTGCCCTTCCTTGTCAGAAGGCTAAAAATGATGAAAGAATGACGAAAAAGTCACCAAGTAACAGTCACAAATCCCTTTACCCCTCACAAAAAACCCAGCTGTTGCCATTTAGATCTTTGATGAGACCCATTCACTGCTGTGCCTCCTCATCCACATTAATGTGCGTGACTGGGATCAAAAGTTTCATGGTTTTTGTTGAACCTGTCCAAAAAGAGAGCAAAGTTGACTAAAAAGAGGACACTGAGCGCTGATGAAGCTGGTTTTGTTTGCACAGTCATCGGATGAAAGCGTGGACAGTGAGTACAACTCTGCCTGGTGTTTGGTCACCTGAGACCAGGGGTGGAAGTAATTAATTATAAATACTCAGATTGCTGTAATTAAGTAGTTTTTTGGGGTACTTGTATTTTTATGAGTAGATTTTCAAGTCTGTACTTCTACTTGTACTTAAGTAATTATTATGCCATGTAATCTACTTAGTTACTTTTAAAATCATAGTTGAGTACTGAGTACAATTTTCATCAATATCTCGACCTTTTGGCAAACAAGCCAATGAAAACCAGGACATATGTTAAAAAGCAAAACAAAAATGTTAATGGATGTTAATGATTGATCACTAATTGATTTTGTGTTAAGAATTTAACCAGTTAAAAATGTATTCATGGATATTCAGCTGCACCTCATCTAATTCTGTTTTTTCTCTGCCTGAGAAATAAAAACTCAACATGAGCAAAAAAAAAGACAGAAAGAAAAAAAAAACAATGAAAATGAGTGAAAAACACTGGTTTTCTATCTTATCAGTTATGAATGATTATTGATTGTTAGTGTTTTAACTATTGGTAAAGCAAAACACAAAATTTAGAGGTGACAGTGACATCACCAGTTAAAGTAACTAATAATCTGAGTAGTTTTTTTGATGAATACTCTGTACTTTTACTTGAGTATTTATCTAACACCAGTACTTTAACTTGTGATTGAGTAATATTTTAGCAGTGTAACAGTTTGTACTTGAGTACAGATTTTCAGTACTCTTTCCACCACTGCCTGAGACTAAAATCTCTCTAACTCTGATAAGATTTTACCTAGAAAGGCCAAATTTCACCCAGATGTAGATAACAAGGTGTAGGACTGATGTGGTGGATGCTTTATGTCTGAAATGAAGAAACTCGCAGGTAATCACAAAAATTATTTTCAGCGGAGAAAAACACAGATCCCTCTTCTCTCTGATAAACTTCAACATCTGGTGTCTCGTTGTTGTTATAGAGACTTTGAAGTGCTGTAAATCAATTTGGTCCAGTCTGATCTCAGTCCCTTTAAGCTGGAATGTGTATGTCTTATTCAAGCCAAGTGGATCTGCTATTGGCTACAGCAGAATAAAGTGAAGGTTCTGGAGTGGCCATCTCAGTCTCCTGACCTCAATATCATTGAGCCACTCTGGGGAGATCTCAAACCTGCAGTTCATGCAAGACAGAGCAAGAATTTACAGGAACTGGAGGCTTTTTGCCAAGAAGAATGGTCAGTTTTACCATCTGAGAAAATTAAGACCCTCATCCACAACCAGCACAAAAGACTTCAAGCTGTCACTGATGTTAAAGGAGGAAATACACGCTGTTAAGAACTAGAAAGAGAAAGAGTAAACAGTTGTTTGTTAATAAATGGCTTCACCCAACTACTAACCATGCGTGAAAGAAAAGTTTTTGTGTTATCATTCATATTCTTTTAAAAAAAGGGTAAGAAATCATGAATTCTGTAAACTTATGAGGACGACGAACACGGAGCAGGACTGACATGGCACAACTCCCCGGCCACCGCGGCGTCTCTATTAATCAAACTTTCTTATCTTTCTTTCCTGTGCCACTGTTGCTCCACCTCTTTATCTCTGCATTTTTCTCATTTTCATCTCTTTTCACATGCAAACTGGCTTTTCTCTCTCTTCCTCCCTGCTGCATAACAACCACCCCACCGTGCTCTTTGTCCTCTCCTTCTTTTCCTCCACAATCAGCGTATATCTGTGTGCTTTCGCTCTATCTGCATCTCCGCTGTCATTATCTGCCAGCAGAAGCAATCATTTGTCTTGTGCTTGGTCGGGGCTCCTGTGCATTCATCCTCTCTGCATCCTAAATGTAAATCCCTGCCCTGCTCCCTCATCTCCTTTCTCTATTTAACCGCACTATCCTATACATCACAATGCTTTCCTGCAGTGGCCTGGATAAGCGTTCTCTGTTCTCTGGGCCCCGGCTCTGATCCTCTGCTGCTCTTTCATGTTACGCCTCTACGCCCTGTTATCTGATTAACCTTCTATTCTTGTATCAAACCGTTGGGCTCTAATCTGCTGTTTCTTTTCCTCCGCCGCGTCGTAGCCCGATACATCCTCTTCCACACTTTCATCCGACTCTTGAGGCAGTAAATCCAGAGGGAGCTGATGTGTGAACGCTGGCGTTTCATTCAGTCATTAAAGCTCCTGTGATGAACTTTAAAGATGTTGAAGATTTGTGACTCCTCTCTGATCATTAACAACATATTGTCTGTACTTAAAAGAGCGAAGAGGAAGCTGTTTTTTATGTTGAAGGTTTAAGATGTTTCCAACTTGGAAGAGCGTCACTCTCAGACCAGTTGAGTCACTTTAACCCTTTACATTCGTCAAACCAAACTATGTTTCAAAGCTTATAACTGTAGAACCACAAGGTCAAAATTCATCAGTGACACCTCATTTAAAAGATTAAAGTCTCTTGTTTCAGAAAATGTCATGTTTTAATTTGTGACTGAAGTCCACAGTTTTTTTAAAACCATTTTTGAAAATCATTTATTAACGGTAGCTGGATTGTCTAACAGAAAAGCAGAAGAATGGTAAAAAGGAGAGTGATAGAGCACATACTAAAGGTTGAAACACGAGCAAAAGGCAGAGACACAGACTAAAGCATAAAACATCAGTGAAAGACTAAATAATGGACTAAAATGGACTAAAGTGTAAAACTCAAGCTAGGGGCTATACACACACTACAAGCTAAAACATGGGCTAAAGGCTAAAACACAGGCTAACAGCTTAAACATGAGCGTAAGGCTAAAACAGAAGCTAAATGCCAAAACAGGAGCTAAAGACTAAATCACGGGCTTGGGTCTAAATCTCAAGCTAGAGGCTAAAACACAGACAAAAAGATGAATCAGGTGCTGTAAGCTAAAACAGTAGCTACAGGTTAAAACAGAAGTGTATGGCTTAAATACAGATGAAGACTGAAATATGAGCTAAAGGCTTAAACAGAAGCTCAAGGGTGAAACAGCAGCTAAAGGCTAAAAATGTAGCTAAAGGTTAAAACAGGGGCTAATGGCTAAAATGGGAGCAAAGGCTCAAACATAAACTAAAGTCTAAAGGACAGGCAGAAGGCTAAAACAAGAGCTGAAGCCTAAAACAAGAGCTAAAGGCTAAATCATGGGCTAGAGTCTAAAACTCAAACTAGAGGCTAAAACACAGACTAAAGACTGAAACAGGTGCTATAAGCTAAAACAGAAGTAACAGGTTAAAACAGGATCTTAAGGCTAAAACCAGATCTATAGGTTATAAAGGGGCTAATGGCTAAAATGGGAGCAAAGGCTCAAACACAGATCAAAACCTAAAACATGTGCTTAAGGTTAAAACAGGGGCTAGAGTCTAAAACTTAAGCTAGAGGCTAAAACACAGATTAATGGCTGAAAGATGCGCTACAGGCTAGAGCAGAAGCTAAAGGCTAAAACACAGATTAAGACTAAAAATGTAGCAAAAGGTTAAAACAGGGGCTAATGGCTAAAATGGGAGCAAAGGCTCAAACACAGACCAAAAGCTAAAACATGAGCTACAGGTTAAAACTGGGGTTTAGGTCTAAAACTCAACTTGAGGCTTTAACGCAGACTATAGGCTGAAACAGGTGCTACAAGCTAAAACAGTCTCTAATGTGTTTGTGCTAATGTTGATTCCTGTCCACATGCAGCAGTTATTCTGCAGTGATCTGTTCAAACCTGAGAGTCTATCAATAAAATGAAGAGCCAGGTTACGTTTGCTCTGCTTGGTGAGGTTGGAGTTGGTAGATGAGACCTGGTAGGATACAACCAGGATTCACTAACGTTACTGACATGTATCAGAGCACTGGGACCATAAAAAAAATAACCATGAGGTTGAATTTTGTGACTTATGTGTTTTATCTTGTATAAAAAAAGTTTGATCAGATGCACAGTTTGTATAAAAGTGGAAACTTCTGATGAGTGTTTTTATCGCTCAGCGGATTTTCAAACCTCGGACTTAGTTTCTTCCTCTGTCTCGTCGTCGTCTCTACTCTACTCCATCTGTCTAACTCCTCAGCTACTGGAACCACTATGTCATTTACTCTCTGAAGAGGGTCGCAGTCAGACGCGGTGGTTTTATGAAATTTACAGACACTTTGTTTACCTCTCTCTCGCTATTTGGTCGCGGGACTACACCAGTCTTTTGTCATGGAACAGTACTCCGCCGCCCGGGTCCTGCACCGACAAAAATTTCATTCTGAGGCTCATAAATCTCCGGGTGGCGGCGGTGAAAGAGCTAATCTCAGCGCGGTGAATGAAAGCACATACCTCTGCAGAAAGTACAGACCTTTCTGGGGAGGAATAAAAGCAAACCTGCCAACACAGATGTGTTTGTAAGATTCAACAATATGACTCAAACAGGTTCCAAGAGGCCAAAGGATCAGGAGGAAAATCAAATAGATTGCAGTTTCTGTTTCTACAAGAAGCCCTGGGGGTGTGTGCGGCGCCGTCACATGGAGCGGCGCCTCGGAAAGCAATCAGCCGAGGACGAAAACAACGGGTTTAATCAAACAGGAGGCAGAGGGGCAGGTATTGAGTCAGCGAGCAGGTGTGAGTCTGCAAAGGGCGAAACAATCTGCAGCCGCTCGGACAGACAGGAGGACGCTGGCGAGCAGCTCCACCAGTTTATTATCCTCTACATTAAGATGCAGACGTGTCCACGAGGAGATAATTGCCTCAACTTTACATAATCGTCCCTGGACGCTGCAGGAAGGAGACGTGAATGTGTCAGACGGAGTAAGGCGCCAAATCTCAACCTTGGAGTCCTGACCCTGATGGAGGTCACATGATGATTTCAGAAAAACTCACAAAATGTTCAAAAACCAAAAAATAAGGAAGGTTTGTTTCAGCTGTTTTCTGTGTCACTGGTTTTCGAGAATTTGTTGCATCATCGAAGTTTGTATAATCTGAACTGCAGTGTTGAGCCTGAACTGAACTAAAACTGAAATCTAAGCAAGTGTTTATTTCTCATTTACATCAAAATTGTCTTTTTATTCTCAATATGAGCCACATTCAAGTAACCAGTCCAGAAAAAATGTCTCATTTGGGATGAAATATTTCACTTCTTATGGTTTTCATTCATACCAGTGATTCCCAACCTGTGGTCCGTGGCCCCCTGGTGGGCCGCGGAAATATTGCAAGTGGCCCGCCAAATCATTTTCAAAATAGTCTGAGTTTTAATGAAGGGTAATTGTATAAAGATACAAATGTACAGAATAATGTTTAAATATTAAAACTTGGTTACATTTGTAAGGATATTCAACATGTTCAAACGTTTGTATATAAGAAAAGTCCTTGAAGAGGGCAAGTTAAAGCCCAACATGTAACATGACCCCAAATTTAACAAAACCCTGAAATTTGATTAAACAAATATTGTATATGCCAAGGCTATAATCACTGACCGTACATTTAACAAGTTGTTATATCGTGGGCAAATGACTTTTACCTTCTGGGCTCAGCATCTGTTACATCATTGACCAGTTATCACATTTTGGGTTTTATTACATTTTTTTTCTTACATTTTGGGTCTTTGTTACAAATCAAGCGCTAACAAGGCACTATAATTATATGGTCAGAGGTGGGCCGCGAAAAATTTTTGAGACTTAAAAGTGGGCCCTGAATTGGAAAAGGTTGGGAACCACTGATTCATACATTCCTGCAAATGCTCGGGTCAGTGACGCATGAACCCAGCCTTTAACTTCAACTTTGTTTTTGCTGTTTTGAAACTCAAAAATATCCCCGACCCGAACATGTTTGTGCACAGCTGAAGTTTCTCAACATGCCTCTGGTTTGATGGTTTTATGAAGAGAAATGAGAAGAACACTCAGACAGTTTGGATCACAGACGGATCTCAGCGTTCAAAAGGTCGACTGGAGCCGACTTATTCATTCAGCCAACGGAGATAAATATTCATGAATTTATCATTTTATATCCTTGGACATAAATGTCAACAGTTTTCTTTCTCTACGAGACAATTTATCAGGTCCAGGAATAAATGATGACACATGGATGAATAATCTTTGTGGCATATTGAATGAAGTGACACCTGCAAACAACTGATCGTTTATCATTTTCACAATAACCTGACAAACGTCTCCTCCTGAATCAGGTCATGTATGACAGAGCTGACATTTCTGCACCAGGTTAAAACTCACTTTTCTCAGGGCTGAACATTGAGTCTCAAACATCAATGGGAACCAGGACAAACATTCTAATCAAAATTTCCAAATTTCAGTGCCTTGTTTCAATGCCCAGTTGGCCAAACGTGAGAAAAACAGTTGGACATCAACTAAGAAGAAGCCACAGGGAGTTTGCATGGATTGCAGTGAAACTTTTGCTGAACTTTTCTTGGATTTAACTTCCTGGTTGAAAAAGAAGCTGATTTCTGCCAGTTAAACATACAAAAAAAAAAAAAAAAAAAAAAATGAATTTGTCACGTTTGCTTTTTTTGACTCATACTTCTTCAAAATTTTGAAATCAGAGTCAAATAATGGAGATTAAAAATAAAATGTAACTTTTCATCTCATAATTTTGACTTTTCATCTTAAAATGGGCCAAAAAAAAACCCTTTTCATATAAAGTTTTTATTTTTTATGCTCTTTTAACTGGCAGAATTTGGCTTCCATAGGTTTCTGAATGAACAGTTACTGGAGTTATTAATTTTTTAAATTCCCGATACTCAGCATTTTCAGGGGAGAATATTGAAAAAAAATGGATTCAACAAGTTTTTTTTTGTTTGTTTGTTTTTATTTTTACCTGTATCTAGTCGAAACTTTGAGATAAAAGTCAAATTATGGGGAAGATTAAAAATAAAATTCAACTTTTCATCTCAAAATTTTGACCTGTTAATGTAAAAAATAAATAAATAAATAAATAAATCATTGCATCAATATGGGCCAAAATAAAAAAATCTTTTCATATAAAGTTTTTATTTTTCATGTTCTTTTAACTGGCAGAATTTGGCTTCCATAGGTTTCTGAATGAACAGTTACTGGACTTATTTTTTTTAAATTCCCTATACCCAGTATTTCAGGGGACAAAATTGAAAAAAAAATGGATAAGAATTTTTTTTTAACCAGTTTCTAGTCGAAAATTTGAGATAAAAGTCAAATTATGGGGATTACAATTCAAAATTTCAACTTTTTAACACTAAATTTAGACCTTTTCTATCTCAAATGTCAACTTTTTATCTCATTATTGCAATTTTTTTACACATAAATTTGACGTAATTATATCAAATTAAGACTTTATTATCTCATTATTATAACTTTGTCTCTAAATTTTGACTTTTCATTTAAAAAAAACCACTGCATCAATATTGATTTTTATTTTCTGTGTCTTCACATACACGGACCAAATGGGCTGGACTAGTAAAATCATAGCATAATAACATATAAATGATAACAAATGCATTTTTTCCTCTTTGGATTAGTGCAAAAAAAAACCAAACTTATTATAAACATCTTCGTGTATAACAAACTTTCCTCTTTCAAGATTTTTTGTGAACATCCTGAGACTTTTTAGGAAAAATAACAGCTAAGCAGAAGAACTCAGCCTCAGTTTATTAAAAACACGTGTTTTAAAACCAATTATAGTTTCTCAGATGCAACAGAAATTCATGTCATCTTCTCCCCCCTTAGTTTTTTTTTTTACAAGTTGTTATAACTTTCACCATGTTGAGTCTCATAGTGGCATTGAATATCATAATCCTGCAACATAAAAACTTGTTGCACACACACCGAGCACACAGGTTTCCCATTCACCTCTAAAAACACTGATCTAACTGGCACATTGGAGGAGCAGGGCCTCAAACACCGAGGCCTGCACATCAGAGACAGATTCAAAGAGGGAAACACCAAGAAAAAAAAAAATAGAAAAGAAACAAACGTGAGAAGATGACAGAAATATGATCATCAAAGAGACAGGGGTTGAATAAGGAGATCCATAAGAAGAAGAGAAAGACATAAAGTGAGAAAAAAAAGGCTAAACTTCCTGCCAGAGGAGAGAAAAGCAGCGTAAGAAGAAGACGACAAGAAGCACAAACATTTAAGATGCAGGAGGAAATGATGTGTGATGAGACGTGAAAAAGAGAGATGAGGAGGCGGAGAGACAATAAAAGAGAGACAGAAGAATAAAAGAGGGAATGAAAGGAGATGGGGAGAAGAAATAAAGAGTGAAGCTGATATGAGAGGAGACGATGAAGAGGAGGAGAAGATGAGAGAGAGAGAGAGAGAGGAGCGTTTGTTGTTTCTGCTGTGTATGAGTCATCGTCAGATCCTATTATGACTGAAGGAGCGTTACTGCGCTCGCCCACTGCTAACCTACGGCTACATGCCTTACACACACACACGCACACACACACACACGCACACACACACACACACACACACACACACACACACACACACACACGTACATGCTTTCACTTCTATTTCTGTGAGGATGTTTTCTCTTCCTCATCAGGAAACACCAATGTAACCGTTTTCCTTCCAGCGCACACGTTAACCAGATTACACTTTACAGATACAGCAGCGACAAAAGAGATTCACACTCATAATAAACCACATTATTAAACATCTGACACTAAAATAAAATCCTGTCACTCACGTTTAAACCTCATCATTCATCCAAAAGCCTGACTCCCACTGTCAGCGTCTGCTGGCGGGAAAAAGAAAAGTGAAAAACAGATTTGATTTGGTATAAAAACGACCGTAAATCCACATGTTCTGAAACTTTAGCACCAAACATTCACTGAGGAAGTTTAACTCTTCGAACTCTGCTACAGAGATGTTCACCTTTACGATTGGAAATAAGACGCCAATTTCCACTAGTTAAGCATAAAAAAAAATTAAAAACTGGATTTGCTGAGTTTTTTTTTAAACTTTTCTTGTCAAAATTTTGAAATAGAAGTCAAATTATTGCGATTAAAAGTCAAAATTACAACTTTCTTTTTTCTCACCATTATCACATTATTTCAATTTTTTCTCTCAAAAATGTGACTTAATTGGCTCAAAATTATGACTTCATAGTTTGATAATGTTAACTTTCTCTCTACATTTTGGCTATTTATCTTAAATATAGACTTTTTATCTCAAAATTGACACTTTATTAAAATAAAAGTTGATTTCTATGGGCCAAAAAAATAAGTTGTTATCTCAAGTTGTTATTTTTACGTTTTTTTTTTCTCTACTGGCATAAATGGGCCTCCATATCTTGCTGAATGATTGGTCACCGCAGTTCATTTTTTTAATTCCCTAAATGCTTTTTTAAATGGGACAGAATGATAAAACATCAATTTGTCAAGTTATATCCCATATCTGTTTGGAATTTTGAGAAAAAGGTCAAAGTATGCAGATTTAAAGTCAAAATTTCAACTTTTTAACTGGAAATTGGGAATTTCTTCAACCTCATGATTTTGGCTTTCAAAATTCTCAAATGCTGTCATTATTTTAATTTTTTCTTTCAAAAAATTTGACTTAATTATCTCATATTTTTAACTTTGTCTTTAAATTCAAGGTTTTATCTTAAAATCTTTAATCTTTTTATCTTAAATTTGGACTTATCTCCCAAAATTTTCACCTCTTAACGAAAGAACCTTAACTAAGTCAAGTTGTCATTTTTATGTTTTTTAACTGGCAGAAATTGGCTTCCATAGGTAAATATGAACAAACTGGATTTGTTTGGTTTTCTTTCTACACCTATATCTAGATAAATTCTGAGATAATGTTGAAGCGCAGTGATCAAAAGTGAAAATTTCAACTATTCCACTTGAAATATTGTCGCTTCATCTCATCATTTTGATTTTTTTCTCTTAAAATTTGACTTAATTATATCAAAAGTATGACTTCATTATTTCATAATTTAAACTTTCTCTCTACAATTTTGCTATTAATCTTAAATATTGACTTTTTATCTCAAAATTTTGACTTTTTATTTTTTTTAAAAAAAGGGTTTCAAAGGGCAAAAAATAAGTTCTCATTTCAAGTTGTCATCTCTTTTTTTTTTTACTGGCAGAAATGGGCTTCCATAGATTGCTGAATAATTCATTACTGGAGTTCTTTTTAAAAAAACAAAAAACAAACCCTCAATGCCTTTTTAAATGAAACAATATGAAAAAACATCAATTTGTCAAGTCATTTTTCTGATCTAGTTGGAATTTTGAGGAAAAAGAAAGTCAAAATTTCAACTTTAAACTGGAAAATTTGACTCTTTAATCTTGTAATAAAGACTTTCACTCAAAATTCAGCTATTTATGTCATTATTTTGCTTTTTTCTTTCCAAAAAATTTGACTTAATTATCTCATATTTTTAACTTTGTCTTAAATTTTGACTCTTTTATCACAAAATTTTGACAATTTAAATCATAATTTTGACTTTTTATATATATATATATATAAAAAAAAATGCATTAAAATCGTCAAGGTTTTCATTTTCTTTCAGTTATTTATCTGGCAGGCATTGGCTTCCATAGTTTCCTGAATGAACGGTTACACGAGTTTCATTCCTTTTAAATGCCCAATCCCCAACATTTCCAGGGGATAATATGAAAAATGGGCAGAGTTTGGTTTATTTCCTCATGAGTCATGTTGCAAAAGGCAATTTTGAAAAAACCCTGAATGACACAAATGACTTTGCCGGTCAGTTTATGTCCCTGCTTTAACGTCCTTCATCCTTTTTCTGTCGTGGTCCACAGAGAGAAACAGTCCTGACCTGAAGACCTCAAACTCATTCTCTCTCTCTTTGTCCTGGACTCGTTTCTCAAACCTGCAGCTCTCTCTCTCTCAGCCTCAGCCGTTGCAAATTTACACATTTTAAACAATCCCATCTGCTGGGCCGACACACACACACAAACACTCCAAATATGCACGGACACGATGCTCTTCAAATGTCATCTCACTGAGGAGACACTACGGGGACAAATGTTATGAAACCTTCTGCCTGAGGCTACGTCAGCGTGACAGGCGGTCGGAGCTGCCCTCTGCGCCGCTTTCAGGGCTCAGGCAGCGCACACACTCGTGTATAACTCATCAACAACAAGAAGAGATACGGATCTGCAGAAAAGGCTGCAGCATTACTCTGAGCTAACACACACACACACACACACACACATGAGGCTGTGAAATCTATACCATCCCTGCTGGAGTTTATACCCTCAATTCCTGCAAATCCTGCAAAAGCTCAGGAGAAAAGAGTGTGAAGGTTCTGGTTATTGGATCTGTAGGTGCAGGGTTATGTCGTTAAATGATGCAAAAACCCAAAGGTAACACTCTGACCGAGACTGGAGTCAAAAAAGGCCAGAACCAGGAGCTAGAGATGAGAGATGGACTCAAAGTGTCAGAGTTTTTATCTAGTTATGAAACACAAAAGTTATTTCTGTGTCTGAGCTGCTGGTTTTAGGTTGGTAATTGCAGAAATACACTTTTTACATTTTGGCGTTTTTCCACTCTACAATTCCAGCTCTACTCTACTCGTCTCTACTGGGTTTGGTTCTTTTCCTCAAGCCCGACTACAGACTCACGGTGGGCGTGGATCTTATAACACAGCTGCGCTAAAGTGCTGCGCAGAAGTGCGTGCATGTTCATCTATAACGCCACACAAACATCATTTTGTACTAACATATGTGCCACCGTGGTCTTTAAAGGAAAAAAAAAAGCTTTCAAAAGATTTCATTAAAGTAATACAGCAGCTCAATGTCTGTCGTCATGACAACGGAGGTAAACAACAGCCTGGTGCTGCTGCACGCGGAGGAAAACGAAGGAGCTGCTTCCTGACATCAACTCTTCCCTGGATCCAGTGAGATCACTTTAATTTTTGATTTTTGGGCCTGGTATAGCAGAGATTTTTTGTTGATCAATCATTCTTCTTTGAACTGGTTTTCCTTTTTGGTTCCCTGTGGATTAATGGACTGATTGGTGCTTAAAGACTCTCGTGGCAGACAGATCGCTCCTGCACCGACCAACTTTGATTTTATTTAAAAGACTCTTTAAAGCCAACTATCTTTGCTGTTAACTTCTTTTTGCTTTAAAAAGGACTTTTAACTTCTTTAGGAATCATGAAGGAGCATTTTAGGGCTGTATTTTGTCTTCATTCAGTCTGGTTCTGTGCCGTCAGGTTTAAATGTCATTAAAAACCCGTCGCTGACTTATTCCTTTGCCTCTTGTAAGTGATTTGTTCAGAGTCAGAAGCTGCAGAGACGACATTCTCTGACCAATGAGTGACNAGCCTCGTCACCTCCCGCCTCGACTACTGTAACTCTCTTCTTTTTGGTCTCCCACAAAAATCCCTCCATAAACTCCAGCTGGTTCAGAACTCTGCCGCCCGTATCATCACCAAAACTCCATCCTCCCACCACATCACCCCCATCCTTCAACAACTTCACTGGCTCCCAATAAAACAAAGGATCACCTACAAAATCCTCCTGTACACCTTCAAATCAATCCATAACCTGGCTCCTCCATACCTCTCCGACCTCCTTCATGTCCACACCCCCTCTCGCTCCCTCAGATCCTCCTCCTCCCTCCACCTCACTGTTGGGGGACGGGCAGAGTCGTGATACCCCTCGTCCCGGAAGTCGGGCTCTGCTCCCCAGCTCTGGAACTCACTGCCCCCGGACCTCCGTAACTCTGCCACCCTCCCCATCTTCAAGTCAAAACTCAAAACTCATCTGTTTCATAATACATACTGTTTTTAACTGCTCCCTATTGTCTCTTATTTTATTGCTTTTATGTTGTTGTTTTTAACTTTATTTTGTTTTTATGTGTTTTTCTTTTACCCTTTGTAAGGCGACCTTGGGTGTCCTGAAAGGCGCCGTGAAATAAAATGTATTATTATTATTATTATAATGGAAACGCAACACAAACTGAGCAGAGTCGAGTTGAGTACAGCTTAGACGGGTCAGTGGAAAAGGGCCAAAAGAGACACTTTAAACTCTCAAAAGAAAGCAGAAGATATTTGTCCCCATTTATGTCTGCACAACAAAATCTGCAGAGATCAGGAAGACAGTTTTCAACACATTAATAAATCATATCGTGCCCCCTTACAGGAGCCTTTTCTGGTATTTGCTTTTTTCCCCTCTTCCTCCCTCTTGTACTCCCTTTCTTTCGCCTAATGCTGGCTGTCCCGACAGTTTTCCTGCTCCTGTCCTCCCCCTGTTAAATGTCACTGTCTTTTTATGTTTCTTGGATGGGATGAAACTCTGAAACGTGCAATGACAAATGAAGTCTTGCAGCTCTGGAGTCGCCTCGTCCTCCACAGACTGAACCTCCGTAAACAATGCACCGAGAGGCGTCACTGTCCCATTCTCTGCTGCAGATTAGTAAACAAAGAATGACAAAACCTCCTCTTCAATCTTTAACCGCTCACACAAACAGTCTGGTCTCTGGTGGATCCTTCAGTTTCAGACTCTGGTGTCAAACAGAAGCTCTCACACAATAACATCTTTAGCTCCTCTCATGGTGGAAGACTGAGTTTGTGTTGCAGCATTATTCTACTAGAAGATTCACAAACAGAGCCAAATTATTTACACGAACTCTGAGCAGCTTCAGTGAATTCACTAATTACAGGCTTTGAAAACTCTATTTGTCTCTTTCTCTTTCTGCAGCTCCCTCTGTCTCACTTTATCATCCGTCTTTTTCAGAGGAGCGTCCAGATTTTGGACAAGGGAGGGCAAACTGGGACGCTGAGTTATACAAACACAAACACAAATCAACAGTGGCATGCACAGACATTTTGAAGGGCATGGGCTAAAGAAGAAAAGGGCACCTGAGCACGTTTTGGCCCCCAAAAGGATACATGCAGCAGGCTTACTAGAGGACACTATAGCATATTTTGGCTCCCAGAGGGCCACTGCTCCAAAGAGAGAAGAAAAGAAGGAAACTTGAGCGTGAACTGTGGCCCCCAAAAGGGCACACAAGCATGCATCCTATATCCCAAAAGGACACTGTGTATTTTGGCTCACAAAAGGGTGTATTGGCACATGTTTAACCTCCAAGAGGACACCTAAGCATATATTTGCTCCAGGAACAACACTAATGTCCACATTTTGGCTCCTGAGAGGGTACTTTAAATGGTTCTTGCTCCCAGGAAAAAGGAGGACACTCAAGTATGTTTTTGGCTCACAGGAGGAAGATACTTAGGCATGTGTTATGGCTCCATAAAGCGCATGCAAGCACTTGTTTTGGCCCCTTAGAGGGTACTCCAGCGTGTATTTTGGCTCCCAAGTGGACATGTTAGCAGGTTTTACCCCCCAAGAGAACAGTTACACGTATATGGACCCCTAAAAGAACACTTAAGCCAACGCTTTGGCTCCCGCGAGGGTACTTGATCACATGTTTTTGCTTCCAATAAAAAGGAGGGCACATAGGTATACATTTTGGCTCCCAAAAAGGAGCTTTAACACACTTTTGGCGCTTTTCCACTCTACAATTCCAGCCCTACTCTACTCAGCTCAGCTCTACTCAACTCTACCTGGTTTGGTTCTTTTCCTCGAGCCCGACTACAGACTCACGGTGGGCATGGATCTTATAACACATCCCACTTTGGGAACCCCTGCTGTAGTGTGTCATCTTTTCCAAGAGGAGCCAACAATGCTCAGTGTCTAATGTCATGTGTCTCATTTGCTCCTTTTTATTTTGAGAATACAAACATATGACGGGAGAATTGGTGTTGGATCCACTGTTTTAGCGTCCTGTGCCATCAGTGTGTGAATGTGTGAAAGTGAAAATGTGATGATGAGTGCAAAAGTGCCCTCACATAAATGTGCAAAGATGACTTCTGCATGTTTTGGTGCTAAAAGAAGCTCAAAGAAACTTGATGCATTAAACAGAGTAAAATCTTCTGCATGAATTGTGTGTAGACATCAATAAAGTGTGTGTACGGTGTGATTACTGTAAAAATGAGCCACTGAGTCATGAAGCAGGAAAAGCTAAATCATCAGTTTGAGCACTTTCAGGGTCTGGACTCAAATCAAACTCTGAGCTGAATGAGTTTCTCTCTCACACACCGACGGCTCATTGATGAAAAGTCAGAATCATCTCTGACATCGTAAACAGTCGCCGAGGCCCCGAGGCACCGCGGCGGCGCCGAGTGCTGTAGGCCCGCACCCAACAATTATTTTGGTTATTGATTCATCCTGTCATTTATCTCAGACTGCAAATATCGATCAGCCTAAAACCTGCCAGACAAAAGTGAGTAATGCACACCCACAGCTTCACGGGCCCAAACTGGGATTTCAAGATTGCTTTTGCCAAAGCAGGAGTCCAAAAACTCAAACACTGCTGGTGACCGGTTCTTTGAGGGATGGAGAGAGTCAGGACTGGATCATTAAAGCGCTACGATTCCTGTGTCAGGTTTTTTGTTTTTTTTTAAAAGACTCGCGCGGCACCAAGCTTTAAAAACTGTTTTTAGTCGCCTCAGAAATCATCTGCTTCCTGCACGCTCGCTACGCAGAACTGCATGTGCAATCAAACCATGACAGGAGAGTTATTTTCTCCCAGAGAGCAAATAGTGCCTCCTATAAGGAAGGATAAACTGCTAAAAACAAACCAAGGGGAGCAGAAAGGAGACAAAAAAAACTGCACAGAGAGAAAAGAAAGTGGATTAAGAAAGATTCAGCCCTGTCTGAGTGAATTCTATTAACATGGTACAGTAATTACATTTATTAGACTGAGCGTTTAAAGGGGAAGTGTTTAAACTGTCCGTTAAAGTCTGAGGACAGAGACACTTTCATTAAATAAAATTAGATTCATAGAAGAATAAATATAAAAATGTCAGTCAGGGGGACTTCAGTGAATCTCATCTCCTCGTTTACATTTCTAAATCTGTGTCACTTTCTTTAACGTCACTGTTCGTGTCTTTTCTTGTTTCCATTTTTGCAAAGACGCATCAATCTGATCCTGATTTTTTTAAAACTGACTGAAAAAACTGTTCATGTTTGTTTGTGAAAGTTAAAAAAACATGTTAGAGGAAAATAAGACCTGATAAAAGTGATGAAACAGAAAAAAATCAGGCAGCAGGATGAGGAATATTTGTGACTTTTTCTTTTTTCTTTTCTTTTCCTTCAGTCTTTCTTGCACTTTATTTCCTTTTCCTTCATCTATCTATCTATCTATCTATCTATCTATCTATCTATCTATCTATCTATCTATCTATCTTCCTCCCTACCTTAATTACTTTCTGACTTCCTTACTTTCCTTCTTTTCAATTCTTTATTTACTTCTTTTCTTTCCTTCCCACATTTCTTCACTTAATTCTTAATTCTTAATTTCCTTCTTTCCTTCCTTTCCACATTTTTTCACTTTCCCTCTTTTCTTTTCTCTTCTTTCTTTCCGTTTTTCCCTTCTTACTTTCTTCCTTTCTCCCTAAATTATTTACTTCCTTTCTTTCCTTCTTTCTTTCAATCTTTTATTTCCTTTTTTCTCATTCCTTCCATCCTTTACTACCTTTTCCCCATGCTTCTTTACTTTGTCCTCCTTTCTTTTTTTCTTTCCTATTTTTCATGTCTCATGTCCCACCTTTCCTTCCATTTCTACCTTTCTTTTGTATCTTCCTTCTATCTATCTATCTATCTATCTATCTATCTATCCTTCTTCCTCCCTACCTTAATTACTTTCTTACTTCCTAACTTTCCCTTTTTTCAATTATTTATTTCCTTCCTTCCTTCCTTTCCACATTTCTTTACTTTCCCTATTTTCTTTTTTCTTTTCATTCCATTTTTCCCTTCTTACTTTTTTCCTTCCACCCTACCTCATTTCCTTCCTTACTTTCCTTCTGTCCTATCACCTCTCCTTTCTTTCTTTCAATCCTTTATTTCCCTTGTTCTCCTTCCTTCCAACCTTTACTACCTTTCCCCCATGCTTCTTTACTTTCATCCTTTCTTTTCTTTCTTTCCATTTTGTCTCCCACCCTTCCTTACATTCCTACCTTTCACTTTTTCCCTTCCTCATTCTTTCTTTTGTATTCTCCTTCCTTCTTCTTTTCTTTTCTTTTCTGTTTTCCTCATTCCTTCTTTCCTTTCTCCCATTTATTCCTTTCTTTTCCTTTCCATTTCTGTCCTTCCTTCTTCTTTCTTTAAGCTCAGAATATTCTGAATCTGAAAATCAAACCTGATCAAATCCAGATCCTGATCCTGACACAAAAACAGTCTGACACATTTTGCTCACGTCGCCCCCTAATGGAGAACATGTTCAGAAGTTTGCTGCTGTTTGTTGATGTGAGTTGATGTTTGCTCAAGTAGAGACTCATTCCTTCGCCTTAAACATCGTCGTCCTGGTGCGTTTTCGGTCTGACAGAGTGAATCTTGTAGCGCTTTTCCACTATGCAATTCCAGCTCTACTCTCCTTGTCTCTACTGGGTTTGGTTCTTTTCCTCTAGCCCGACTACAGACTCACGGTGGGCGTGGATCTTATAACACAGCTGCGCTAAAGTGCTGCGCAGAAGTGCGTGCATGTTCATCTATACCGCCACACAAACATCATTTTGTACTAACATATGTGCCACCGTGGTCTTTAAAGGAAAAAAAAAAGCTTTAAAAAGATTTCATTAAAGTAATACAGCGGCTCAATGTGGGTCGTCATGACAACGGAGGTAAACAACAGCCTGGTGCTGCTGCACGCGGAGGAAAACGAAGGAGCTGCTTCCTGACATCAACTCTTCCCTGGATCCAGTGAGATCACTTTAATTTTTGATTTTTGGGCCTGGTATAGCAGAGATTTGTTGTTGATCAATCATTCTTCTTTGAACTGGTTTTCCTTTTTGGTTCCCTGTGGATTAATGNTTTAAAAAGGACTTTTAACTTCTTTAGGAATCATGAAGGAGCATTTTAGGGCTGTATTTTGTCTTCATTCAGTCTGGTTCTGTGCCGTCAGGTTTAAATGTCATTAAAAACCCGTCGCTGACTTATTCCTTTGCCTCTTGTAAGTGATTTGTTCAGAGTCAGAAGCTGCAGAGACGACATTCTCTGACCAATGAGTGACCGGCAGTCCGTCCACGTCACCTTTTAGTATCAGCTTTACTCTCTTAGAACCAGGGTAGAGTAGGTACTAATAACTGGCGTCTGACGCGTAGTACCGCGCTAATGGAAACGCAACACAAACCGGGTAGAGGAGGGTAGAGTAGGGCCAAGGCGAGTCAGTGGAAAAGGGCCAATAGTCGGCGTGTTTCCTCACTGACAGACACGTCGGGTCTTTAAACTCCAGATGTGCTAATGTTCTCAGGAGCACCTTCAGCCCTTTGTTCTGCTCTCTGACTCCTGTTTCCTCCTCTTTATCCTCCTCCTCCTCCGTCTCCTCCTCTCTCCTCTCTCCCCGTCCATCAGCGATAAAGCCACTAAGCCTTATTAAAGAGGTTTGGGGTTGGAGCTAAATCACACTTTAATACACAGCCGCTCGTACAAAGACGGGCCCGCTCGGCGCTAACCGCCACGTTATTTGATCTCCTCCTCTCCTGATTAATGGGATCTTCCTTTTCAGCTGATAAGAGCTACAGAACGGGCTTTCTATCTTTCTCCTTCACGCTCTCCTCTGTTTTTATCTGCGTCTCTCATGGTTTCCCCTCTCAGGTTTCTCTCTCTCTCTCACTCGGGGTCTTTGTGTCCTCCATCACTTGCTTTTTTCTGCAGTTTCACATGCAAATCACGGAGGCCATGATTGTTTTTAACCTTTAATTTGCCCACATCATCAGCATGATGGATGAGTCCTGCGCACACACTCACACACACACACACACACTGACAGGATGCTTATCCATAACCTGTCCTTCAGCGGGGAATGAGATGTTTGGATCAAACTGTGACACAGCAGGGCGGCGCTGCTTATGAATGCATGACACCGACTTCATTTTCTTTGCTTTGTAAACACAAACATGCAACAACTATTAATGCAGGATGACTCACACACACACACACGTCTCTGTGAGTTTAAAAAAGTGTTTCATAAGTTTGCAAACATCACACCAACCTTCGTCCACGTTAGGGCTGAACCATTTTAGAAAAAGATCTAATTGCAATTTTTCTGGCAGATATCACGATTTCAATTCGATTCATGATTTTCTTTAAATAAAACTTTAGTGCGGTTTTCACAACGTACAGTAACATTTACAAACTTGACAGAAAATTACATCAAACCATTGAAACATCCAAGGCTACCACTCTAATGCAAAGATGAAAATGAAAACTGAAGGTGAGAATTGTTTCAAACTTTTAAATAAAAAAAGTCAATATTTTAATATAAAAAGTGAAAATTTTGAGAAATAAAGACAAAATTCTGAGACAAAAAGTCAAGATTTTGAGATGAAACTTCTTAAGTTTAAGAAATCAGTTTAACATTATACTACATCAACAAGTAGACACTGCCTACTACCTACTACTTTCACATGTAGTCTGTAGTGTGACTGTTTTGTTGGACCGGTTTGGTCGTATACTACTCTGGATATCAGTTTCGGAAAGTGGAGCTCATTAATTTTTTTTTTTTATGTTTAATTTTATCATAAATATAGAAAATAAACCACTGGTATATTTGGCATTTCAGTCATTAATTCGCTATATCAATCAGAGGTGAAGTTCTATGAGTAGATCCACAGGTGTTTCTTCCGTGTCACTTCACTTTTATCTCACAGACTGTCTAACATTTCTTTTGTTGTGTTGTAGTTGAGCTGATTTAGGTGTCAGTAATTCACATAAACCAAGGTACTCCTGCATAGATAAACAGCATTAACGCCATGCATTGCCAGGTAGACTGGTCTGTTACAAACTGAGAAATTTTCCCGGATCAGAACAGAATTTGTAGTTCACTACAGATCTCGCAAGTTTTCGCACACTGCCTACTACAAACTGACTTTCAGCTGAAGTAGTAGGCACTGTTAGTGTAGTAGGTGGTTTGAAAAACAGCCTGGCCGTTTTCGAATTCGCCTACTAAATATTACTTTCCAATGCAGTATGTAGTAGACACTGCATACTGCATACTGTATGTGAATGTAGTTTGTAGTATGACAGTTCTGTTTGGTCTGTTTTGTAGTTTGCTAGACTGGTTTCCAGTTTGAGGAATGTGAGAGTAAAGAAAAACTGACGGATTTTTTCTTGACTTTTCCATAATTTATTATTATCAACTTATATTAGGAAAACTTAATAAATACTGAATCAATATTCTCCAGAAAAAAAATTCTAAGGTTTAAAGGAAATGTTGGAATTTTCGGGTTTTAAAAGTCGCAAATTTAACGCACAGAACAGGATTAAAACACAGACGTCCTCTGCGGTTATTACAATGATTATAGGTCAAAACGCTTTGAACGTCATTAGTTTAACCAGGAGACTCTGATCTTTGTAATAACTGCAGAGGACGTCTGTGTTTAAATGTGGATGTTGCAGCAAAATTCATCATATTTGATTTTTAATATTATACCATATGTTATTTATTGAAAAATATCTGGAGTGGATTGACTTTTTATTTTTAGAGACGATGGAAAAACTGTTTCTGATAATGAACGCATGATTTCTAATAAGTTAATAAGATAATGATAACATATACAATGTTAGTACCTCACTTAAAAGATGTTTCAGGGTTTTACACTTGAATTGTTCCACTGCTACGCCCAAACTTTCTCCAGTTTCCGTCATTTTCAATCTAGACCTGCGTCCAGGTGCTTTGCATTGTGGGAAACAGTACGCCAGGTAGACTGGTCTGATGCATACTGAGAAATTTTCCCTGATTAGTAGGTCATCCGGGTAGTTTTGGCATACAGAAACTTTTACATTTGTTCACATACTGCATACTGTATTTTGGGCAAATCAGTACGCACTGGTAGTATAGTATGTGAATTCGAAAACGGCCCCTGTTTTCCTTCAAAAAGTTCCATCTTTGTTTTTTCTTCACGTCTCACTATAGCTACATATCTGCTAGTGACAGCAACACTGCCCCCAAGTGGTTTGTGGTGGTACTGCTCTCTGCTTTTAACGCTGAGCATAAATGAGACTTTACTGAGGATGGGGGAAACTGGTAGTTCTGGGTTGAAAGTTCCTGAGATCAAACCGGAGCTATAATTGGCGAGCCAGCCACAAGAACAACACCAAAATCTACTGATACCTGATTGGTCAATGCTAAAAGACGGTCGAGCTCAAAGGAGACCATTGTTTAGGAGGTTTTAGACCAAGTCAGTCACAGTTTATTTATAAAACACTGAGGCTGCTCCACCAATCAGAAAGTAGGACCCCAGACTTAGAGAGAGGTGTCAGTTTATCCCCCTGTTCTAAAATTCTACCCTAGTTCCTTTAGTTCACAAGCACTTTATCAAAGTTGCTTTCTGCATCTGCAAAAAATGTAAATTATATTCTGACTTTGAGGACAGACGTCTGATGAATTCAGTCTAAAGTAAGAGGGAAGGTCGTCTCCTCCTGCCCCGTCCTTCTTTCTTTGCAGATACTCTCTCTTAGAGTTCTGGTTGTTTTATGAGGAAGGTTAATTCAGTCTGTTGTTTTATTCATTTATTCAGAGTGGAGATGAAGTAATGATACTTTATGCCACTGTTTCTCTCAGACTTCTAACCTCAGAGTGATGACGCTCTCGTCCAATAGAGCGGCAGCAGACGGACTGAAGAGGAGACAGTGACGACTTAATAAAGAGGAACAAAGATTCTCTACAGCTGTTTACTGTGAAGAATCCACTACAGGCATTAGAAATGAAGGACTGATGCAATTAGAGGATTCAAGCTGCCATTCATGCGTCCATACGGCAGCTATCAGTGGACAGCAGGGTCACCGTGCACCCTGCATACTGATCCAAGAGCTGCACACACACACTGATTCACACACTGTCTCTCTGTCTCACACCTCTCACTCTGAGCTCGGGTAAACACAAACACTGAGCCAAACACACACAAATAAAGCCTCTACATGAACACACACGCTCACACATTCACACACTACACCTCCTTGAGTCATGCACCACCTCTCTCTCTTTCACACACACACACAAACATATGGAGGATTCTCAATGAGACGATAAACATCTCTGGAGTTATGGGTTCATGGTCTGAAAGCACCATCATCACGTTTCCTCTGCACAAAGCAACCTGGGAGGAATCAGTGAGCACACAAACATATGAGCACATAAATAAAATAAAGGCAACACAAAGACACGTGTTACAGCATCCTGTCACTACAGCGAACAACAAAAAAAATGCAGCCATAAACTTGTTGATTTCCAACACAACAGCTTTGGAGAAAAGAAACATAGGATATAAATGCAAAACACACCTGAGGAAATTAAGCGTTTTTACTCTTTTACACAAATTCTTGCAAACACTGCATCTTTGCTGGTTTATTCATGAGACCACAACTGGCCTCCTTTTGTGGATATTTCCCATCATGCCCCTCCTGAAATTTCCATGAAGAGAAACAAACAATAGAGCAGAGACAGAAGCAGCTTTTGGCCACAGCTGTCCTTCTGTGTGCTGTGGTTTGTTATCTGCTGAGATTTAGGCCGGACTGTTAACTGGGTTAGTTCTGAGAGCAAGTCGGTTACCAGAAAGACATTTTTCGTCCATATATATATATATATAATATATACAGCTTGCATCTTTCACCCAGTGCTGCACTGATGTTTCTGGATTCTGAGTCATGGAGAAAGCACAATAAAAGTGAATCCAACTGTATAAAACAGGAAAGGGATATAAAAAGATATCCAAGGAACCGAGGATGCCAATAAGCAGAGTTCAAACTCTAATGAAGAAGTGGAAAATGAGGGATTCTGTTGAAACCAAACCACGGTCAGGTAGACCAACAAACATTTCAGCTACAACTGACAGGAAAATTGTTCTGGATGCAAAGAAACCCCCTCATAAATAACTTCAGCTGAAATACAGGACTCTCTGAAAGAATGTGGTCTGGCTGTTTCAAGATGCACAATAAGGAGGCACTTGAGGAAAAATGGGCTGAAGAAAGACATTTCTACACAAATGCCACAAAGTTTCCTGCTTACAATACGCCAAACAGCACAGAGACAAGCCTCAAAACTTCTGGAACAAAGTCATTTGGAGTGATGAGAGCAAAAGTGAACTTTTTGTCCACAACCATAAACATTGTTCCATTTGGAGAGGAGTCAACAAGGCCTATGATGAAAGGTCCACCATTCCTACTGTGAAACACGGAGGTGGATCACTCATGTTTTGGGGATGTGTGAGCTACAAAGGCTCAGGAAACTTGGTCCAAACTGATGAATGATGGATGAATGCAGCATGTTATCAGAAAATACTGGAGGAAAATTTTGTGAGTAGTCGGGTCTTCGACGTGTACTCTGCATGAACCTGCAAGTGTGTACTGTTACTTTGTTTTGTGTTCCTGTTCACCTGGACGGTAACCGATGTCGTCTTATTTCACTTCCAAGACCTCACCGGTAGAGTCAGAGGACTGGAGTTATAGTATGAGCCACTCTGGGGAGATCTCAAACCTGCAGTTCATGCAAGAAAAACCAAGAATTTACAGGAACTGGAGGCTTTTTGCCAAGAAGAATGGTCAGTTTTACCATCTGAGAAAATAAAGACCATGATCACGCACACGTTTCCATAAACACCTGTTTTATTGTGTGCATCATTCAAAATGCTACAAAGCTTTTCAAACGGCTCAGATTGCTTATTCTTTGCAGACCTGGTTTTCTGCATGAGAGGACCGGACAGAAACGCTCTCGTCCTTCAGCGGCACTGAGGGATCCAGCTCAAACCATGTGAAACAGAAGAGCAGTCTACAGCTGAATCCACAAAGAGGTCAAACTCTACAGAGAGGAGTTTTGTTCCCAGAGTTTTCCACACTCAGAGGGTGATTACTTTCTGCATCTGTTTCTAAAAGAGGTCGTTTGGTTTCTGATCAGATTGTAAGTCAGCTCCAAACTCTGGTGTTCTCTCCTGCTGCAGGAGAACATTAATCACTGCACTCTGCAGATACACCACCGGGACATTTAGGCTTGAGGTTATAAAAGTAAAGAGAAACAAGGTAAGATTACAGCTTGAGAGTCACTGTGAGTCACATCGAGCTCTGAATTATCATCAAACCCTGAAGTCATGAGTCTCTGGGTCACAGAGACGGAGGAGAAGTGAAGATGTTCACTCTGCAGCCGGTGACACAACCTCAGAGAAACGGCACAGAACAGTTTCATTATGCAACAAGTGGACGAGGAAATCAGAGGTGATTTAAAAGTCAGAGCGAGGCGACGACTGAGGGGGCGATAACAAATGCACGTCTGCGATCAATCACTCAAAGATTATTTGCTCCATGAATCAACATTGTGTCTGCAGAGCTTGAAGCAGCTGTTTCAAAACTGCATCACTGGGACCCTCGAGTTGTTGAGACAGATGAGACGTTCATAACTTCTACTTTCATCCATATGGACAGTTAAATGTGATGAATTGTCTCATTGAGGGTGATTCACTAGACAAGTCCAGAAAAATGTCTAATTTAACATATTGGATGCTTAAATCTTAGGAACCTGGATCAGAATATTTTCTCACCCCAGTGACCCGACTCTTCCAAAGCCCCAAAAATAACTAAAAGTGGGTGCAGTTACATTCATATTGTAATTTATGCAAATATGGACAGAGAAAGAACAGAACAATGCCTCTTTTTACAATTCTACATTTTCATTAAGCAGAAGTTTTTGTCCAAAGCAACAAACAACACAAGCAAGAATGAAGACTGGAGGAAAAAACCTTCATAAGTGTGATGAAGTGCAATAAGCTGATAGGCCACAGGTGCAAGAAGAAGTGATCTTTTTCTTTTGTTTATGCATAATGTAGCGAAAAATTAACCATCATATATTAAATTCAACAACATTTTTAAACATTCCACAACATTCAATATTAAGCGCTCAATATTCACAAAGACCTACATCTGAGATTCATTCATTCATTCAACCCCAGCAGGGGCGGCTCTGGGGGGGGGGGGGCAAGAGAGGGGCAGTTAACCATTTAGAGGTGGAAATATGTCAGAAATCTATGAGCTGGATTGATTAAATATTACAGTAGCCATATTCTAAAACCCAAAAAGGTCTTTACCAAAAACCACAAAGTAGCTTCACAACCCAAACATTTATTTCAAACACTCCAGAAAAACATTTGAAGGAAAAATTTTGGAAAATGGCAACATAAATAATGCACTGAAGCCAATTTGTGAATTTCCCTCGGGGGTCAATAAAGTATCTATCTATCTATCTATCTATCTATCTATCTATCTATTTGTGACAGTTAAAAGTATATAAATGAAAACTGACTTGGTTGAGATTTCTCCTTTTTTGCACATATTAAGTAAAAAAAAAAAAATTGGGATAAAACTTCAAACTTTCACTTCCCCCCCCCCCGTATTTTTGACTATTTATCAAAAACATTTGACTTCCTATCCCAGAATTTTGACTTTGATGTCTCAAATTATTGACTTTTATCTCCTGATTTTGACTTTTTCATCCCAAATCTTTGACTTTGTAACTCAAAATATGATTTTTTTTAGCTCAAAATTTCAACTTGTTTCTTACTATTTTGACTTATTTTTATCATCTTAAACTCTCAACTCTTTTAGATCTTTATGGTTCTTCCATTTCTTGACAGACAGTTTATTTTTTGCTCAGTCTGTGTTACTCAAAACTTTCTGTCTCTTCACGTCGCTATGTTCAATTAAAAACTGTCGATGGGGGTGGGTGTCATGTCAGCTCATTGGTAATTCATAGATGTGTTTGATGAAGTTTAACTTTTCTTTGAATCAAATCTTTATAACTGGGGTGATAAGGCTTTGTTTTTGGGGGGCAGCTGCCCCCCTTTGCCCCCCCCCCGATAGATCCGCCCCTGTGCCCCAGGGAGAAAGAGGAGAAGAGTCAGATAAAGTGTCCAAATGTTCCCTGAACAGTTTCTTTAGACATCTTTTAGAAGTAGAAAGGACTCTGGGAAATTCATTCCAACATTTGGGGACAACAAAGGAGAAAATCAGCCAAAGTTGATGCACTGAGGATCATTTTCTTATACACTCAAACTCTGCAGCACCAAACCTCCAAATGAGCAACATTAAACAATTAAAAATTACTGTCTGAAACCCAAATTCAATGAAAGTAGATAGATAAAAGTCTTGATACAGAACAATAATAAAATCTTGACACATTTCAGCAAAAACAGTGAAAAAAGCATAAAAAAAGACACAAACAGATAAATGACGTTTTCAGTCTGAACCCAAACAGCAGCAGAATGATCCCGATGAGGAAATGAGGAAACACCACCGCTCTGCGCGTGACACATGCGACACTTTCTCAGCTGCACGCACTCACATATGCGCGCAATCACGCACGCGCAAACTGGAGCTGACCAACATCATCACAGTCTGCCTCCTCCCGCGCTCATGCTGCAGGACCGACACGCAGCCTCTCTCTCTCTCACACGCGCGCGCACACACACACACACACACACACACAGAGGCTCACACACTGACCTGCCAGCATCAGTAGCCTCGCGCAATCTCAGCTGAGACGGCGGAACAAACCAGTGGTGACACGTGTGCGCACAGCGCGCGGCTCCAGCAGACCAAGCGTGTCCACATACACACACACACACACACACACACACACGTATGTAATTACCACAGCTGCAGGTGCTTCTCAATCAGCACATTGAACACGTGCGCCAAGATTACCCGCGCGCGCACTGATCCAGTGATCCAGAAAAGTCCAAACGCATGAAGCAGCAAAGATCCAAAGTGTGTGTAGAAACAAACTGCTCTCATTCAGCTCAGCACACACACTCTCCAACACGCACGTGCGAGCGTAAAACACAATTGCACATTGATTTGTTTTGCTCTCCTACCTTCCTCGTGCATCCTCTGCAGGCAGAAAGTGAGGTTCCTCCTCCAGCCCGGCATGCTGATGAAGGAGAGGAGGAAGTGGAGGAGAGGTCTGGGTGATGAAGAGGAGGGTGAGGGTGATGGTGATGATGATGATGATGGAGTGGGGGGGTGAAGAAGAGGAATGATGATGGTGATGGAGGAGTATTTCCTGTCCGGTGGAGGTGGTGACACGCAGGCGACACGCAGCAGCAGCAGCCAAGGAAAAATAAACCGATCCCCCTGTTTCTTCTTCTTCTTCTTGTTCTTTTCTCCGTGTGTATGATCCTCTTCCTCACTCTTCCTCCTTCACTGCTTGTGCGTGTTTGCGCGTACGCGTGTGCGCGCGTGAACTGCGAGCAGCCGCTGCTCTCTAACGACCCTCTGACGGTCCGTGTGACAGTCGGTCCCGCTGCGGCACCAATGCTCTCTCTCTCTCTCTCTCTCTCTCTCTCTCTCTCTCTCTCCCTGTCTGTCTCTCTCCCTCTCTCTCTCTCCTTGTCCCTCACTGTTTCATCTTCCCTCCATCCCTCCTCTCTGAGTTCATCTTCAGTTCACTCTTTCTTAAATTTGCTTATGGAGACAAAACATTTGATTCTCACGTAAATTCAGCTTTAAACTCAGGTTCAAGCTGAGGATGAAGAAAACACTGAGCTGGTGTGAAAACTGTCACTCACACAGGTGAACTTCACCTCTAAGGATCCCAAAAATCATTGCAGAAATATTTCATAACAGAAAAAAAACTCTAGAAAAGACTTTGCAGATTTAAGGTAGAGGCCCTGTTTTTTTTGGATTAATGACCAACATCAATAATTTCTTTTTAGTTGTATTAAGTCAAACTTCTGAGGTACAAAGTTTCAATTTTGAAATAAAGAGCCAAAATTATAGACTGGAAAGAAAAATATGACAGAATAAGACAAATTTGTAGCCAAAATTTTGAATGATAGGTAAAAAAAACTAACACAAAAAGTTGAAGTTATAACTCAAAAAGACAAATTTAAAGCCAAATTTTAAAAAGAGGAGTCAAAATTTTCAAGACAGAAAGTTAAAGTTGCCATTTAAAGAGTCAAATTTTGAGATAAAGAGTCAAATTCTTAGACACAAGTCAAAGTTCTGACGTAAGAAGTCAAAAGTTTGAGATATAGTGTGGAATTTTTAAAGAAAGAGTGAGAAAAAGAAAAGAAAAAGTTAAGGAAACATCTTAAAGAGACAAAATTTTAAGAAAAAAAGTCAAAGCTATGATATAAAAAGTCAAATTTTAAGGTAAAGAGTCAAAATTCTAAGACAAAGTCAAAGTTATGATATAAAAAGTTGAAACTTTGAGATTAAGAGTCAAATTTTGAAATTAAGAGTCAAAATCCTCAGACAAAAAGTCAAATTATGATACAAAAATTCAATATATGAGATATGGAGTGGAATTTTGAAAGAGTCAAAATTCAATGAAAAAGTTAAAGAAACATCTTAAAGAGTCAAAATCTTGGGGAAAAAAAGTCAAAGATATGGCAAAAAAGTCAAATTTTAAGGTAAGGAGTCAAACTTCCAAGATATAAAGTCAAAGTTATGATATAAACAGTTGAAAGTTTATGATAAAGAGTCAAATTTTGAAAAGAATAGTCAAAATTTCAAGAAAAAAAGTTGAAGTTGCCATTTAAAGAGTCAAAATTTTGGGATTAAGAATCAAAATTCTAGGATAAAAACTCCAAGTTATGATATAAAAGTCAAAGTTATGAGATAGGGAGTGGAACTTTGAAAGAAAGAGTCGAAATTCTATGAAAAGTTGAATAAACATTTTAAAGAGACAAAATTTTGAGGAAAAAGAAAAGTCGAAGATATGGCAAAAAAAAAGTCAAATTGTAAGGTAAGGAGTCACAATTCTCAGACAAAAAGTCAAAATTATGATATAAAAAGTCAAAGTTATGACATATGGAGTGGAACTTTGAAAGAAAGAGTCAAAATTTAATGAAAAAGTTAAGGAAACATCTTAAAGAGTCGAAATTTTAAGACATAAAGTCAAAGTTATGATATAAAAGGTTGAAACTTTGAGATTAAGAGTCAAAATTCTAAGGAAGAGTCAGTTGTGACTTTAAAAGCCAGAATAATTTTAATTAAGAGTTGAATTTTGAAACAAAGAGCTCAAATTTTGGTATAATTAATTCAAAATCTGGAAAAATAAGAGTCAAAATTCAATGTAAGGGTCAAAGATTAGACATAAGAGGTTAAAATTTTGAGATAAATAGCTTAACTTTGATCAAGAAAGAGTCAAAACTCTCAGAAAAAGTTGAAGTTGTAACAAAAAAGTCAAAATTTTAAGATAAGTTTTTTTTTTTTTTCTGTACTCAAATTTTCCATTTTTATTCCCAAATAAAGTCGACATTTTTAGATGAAAAAGTCAAAAGTTTGTCTCCATGCAAACAAAAATAAAATCATAGCCAGTTTTTAATAGGAGGTTTTCTTTGCAGGGTTTACGAATATGGTCGCCCTAATTCATCTGAACTGTTACCGTTTTAGAAACCAGTTGAGGAGACGCAGACCTAAAAGCAGGCAGAGGCAGTTTAAGGGATTTTATTTTAGCAGAGTGAAGACGAACGAGACCTGAGTCCAAGTGGTGAGAGAATCCAGAGAGTAACGGCTAAAAATGGAGGAAAAAAGAGAAGGAACGGGCAACGAGTCGCAGGAAAACACATGAAGACTTACAAGAAACTTCCAAAATGACTCAGATTTCAGCTTTTGTACTGATAAGAGCTGAAAACACTCCTGTCTCTCTCCACTGAGCTGAAACACTGATGAGTCTGATGAGCAGCAGGTGTGCAGGAGCAGGAGCAGGAGCTGCTGTTTGAAAGTCTGCACATGCTCAGTCTGAACCTCCAGGATTGGTGGTTGTTTATAATATAGAAAATCAGAACGCTCACTCTTTAAATGTTTGTTCTGTCGCTCATTTATCAAAAGTTCCTCTCCAGAGTTTTAAACACTGATTCTCTGAGCTTCACTCCTGTAAAAGCAATATGAGCCTCAGAGATGAGATCCTCCCCCTGTTCGATAAAAACATGGAAACAATCAGCTCCTTTCACATCCTGTTTTTGCAGAAAACAATCGATAAATAGAGGAAATAAAAGACATAAAGAGGAGGAAAGGTGAGAAAATGGGAAAAGTAGAAGAGCTGTGATGATTTGTTCACATTCAGAGGAAACAATGATTGTGGATCCTCACAGGGATGATTACGGTTCACACACGGCGCCGACCGTCTTTATCTGCTCACATGTTCGCCGTGATGTACAGCTGACCTTGAGTTCTGCCGCCAAGGCCGTTCTCTTTGTGCTTCTCTCTCTATAAATAACACACAGATTCTTCTACTGTTCAGAGACACAACAACACAGACGCATGGAAAACCTGATGCAGCGTCTGAATCCAGCTCCTCATTGGTATTCTGATTAAACATGGAGGTAACAATGCTTATTAAGTACAAAGAATATTCATTTATTCATATTTATATGTTGGAGAAATCCCTGAATCTGTCTGCAAACAATGGAAGCCTATTTCCATCAGTGGAAAAAATAAAAATGAAAACTTTGCTTTGTTTGGATTTTTTTTTTTTTTTTGTAGCCTGTATTGACTCAAAATTATGAGACAAAAGTTGAAATTTTGAGATTACAATGTCAAAATTTTAAGAAAAGGCAAAGTTGTGATAGAAAAACTCAAAATTCTGTGATAAAGAGTCAAATTCTATGACATAAACTTAAAGTTATGACGTTAAGAGTCAATCCTTTGTGAAGAAATTAATAATCAATAAATGAAAGAAAATGAAAACCTGACTTTGTTCAGATTTGTTTTGGCCTCTATTGACTCAAGATAATGAGATAAAAAGTCAAACTATTGAGATGAAAAGTCAAATTGGAAAAAAAAATTAAAAATTCAAAGACAAAAAGTCAAAATTCTGACATAAAAAGCCAAAGTTTGAGATAAGTAGTGAAATTTTAAAACAAAGGGTGAAAAAAAAAATACGAATAAGTTCGAGAAATGGCAAACAGAGTTAAATTTGGAGATGCAGAATTAAAATTTTAAGACAAAAACTTAAAGTTATGACATAGAAAGACAAAATTTAAAGATGAATAGTTGTACTTTGGAAGAGCAGGGATCAAAATTTTGAGATATAAAGTGAGCTTTAATTTTTTTTAATGAAACAGTAAAAGTTATGAAAAAGAATCAAATCTTTCTGTCTGAAAATAAATAAATGAAAATGAAAATTGTTGAGATTTTGGCCTAAAGTCTCTCACAATTTTCATCTATAAAGTAGAAATTTAGAGATAATTTTTTTAAGTATGGGGATAAAGTAAAAAAAAAAAGAGAAAAAGAATTCAATGTTTGAAAAATAATTGGGAAAAATAATAAAAATTATAAGACAAAAAGTTGAAATTTGAGATTGCAAAGTCAAAATTTTGAGAGGAAAAGTTAAAAAAAAAAAAATTTATTTATAAAACGCTTTTCAAAAACTCAAAGTCGCTTTACATCGAAGAAGTTAAAAAGAACAAACAGATAAAACAATATTTTACATGGTAAGAATAATAACAGTGCAGGTTTAAAACAATTTAGATAAACAAAAGAAAATAATATAAGAAAAAAAGTCAGAATTCCAAATAAAAAAGTGGAAATTCTGAGGAAAAAAGTCACAATTTTAAGGTGATCAGGTCAAATTCGTGTCACGGAATGTCAGATTTCTAGATAAAAAGTTGAAATTTTGAACTTCATCCCAACCATTTTACCTTTTTATTTTGAAATTTTGACTTAATATGGGTAAAAAAACCTCAACAAATCCATTTTCCCCTTTATTTTTTAAAACGGGCATGGTTCTTCATCATAAACTGACCAAATCACCAGATTAACCAGATTCTCATGAGGTTGTGGGCCTCAAACACCAAGGTGTACCCATAGCTCCGCCCCTGACAGGCCTCCAAAGAGCTGGCCAATCAGACTCTTGTGCCTCAAAAAAACAGCCTGAAGCCTCCAGTGTGTAGCTGCATCATTTCCTGACCCACAATCCTTTGCTCAGCAGACAATGGCTGTTTTCCAAACCTCCTCCTACTTTGGCTGAAATTCAGTATTTAGTATCAGTTTGTGAAAACTTGGTAGATCTGTAGTAAACTACAAGTTCCCGGATGTTTCTACTGATCCGGGAAAATTTATCAGTCTGTAACGGACCAGTCTACCTGGCGTACTGTTTCCCACAATGCACGGCGCTAATGGCGTTTGTCAGTTTGGGGGCGCTCAGGTTGAGGTGAATTACTGACACCTACTGGAATAAATCAGCTCAACTACAACACAACAACAAAAATGTGAAACGGTCCCAGAGATAAAAGTGAAGTGACAGGAAAGAAACAGCGGTAAATCTGCTCACTTCATCATGAAAGAGCTGTTTACTTTTACCAAATTCATAAAAGCCCCTAAATCATTTATCACTTTTTATTTTACACTAACAGCCTACGTGGGTAATGAGGACGCAGTTTTTACACCAGCTGGAAAAATAAAAAGTCAGTTGGTTTCAGATTTATTTTCAATACACGATAACTGTTGGTGCAAGATTAAAAATCAAATATGGTGATTTTGCTGTAATAAACTTTTATACCTTTACAAATTTGATAAAATCAGGACTCTAATCTCTCCCTGAATTGTTTTTTTTTTTCTAAATGAATTAAAAATGTTCCTTGAATCACTAAAAATAATGAAAAAAACATAAAAATTCTCAAAAAAATTACAACTTCCTTCACATGCTTAATTTCATTTATTTATTTTCCTTTGTATCTCATTAACATCTA
This sequence comes from Thalassoma bifasciatum, assembly GCA_008086565.1. NCBI lineage: Eukaryota > Metazoa > Chordata > Actinopteri > Labriformes > Labridae > Thalassoma > Thalassoma bifasciatum. The sequence goes on along the minus strand of RPOG01002048.1, from coordinate 74,325 downwards.
ATTTAACTTCTCTACTTTTATTGCTCCTGTAACTTCTCCACTGATTGATGTGGTGAATTAATGACTGAAATGTTCTCATGGAGTTAAACATTAAACATTAGTTAAACATTAGAAAAAAACCATCAGCTCCACTTCCTGAAACAGAAATCCAGAGTAGTATACGACTAAACAGGTCCAACAAAACAGTCACACTACAGACTACATGTGGAAGTAGGAGGGAGTCAGCAGTGCCTAATACCTACTACTGTCACATGTAGTATGTGGTAGGCGGTTTGGAAAACAGCGAATGTGTCACATCATCAGAGCAGCCAGACAGAAAAAGGGCACAGACGGTTCGAAATATCTGCAGAAACAGCTAAATATGAGGGTCAGTGAGACATTAGTGCAGAAAGGTCTGCTCTTCCTCCTCCTCCTTTTGTAACAAATAGAATGATTAACCTTATTTAATAAAAGTAAACACCTTTTTGAGTAAAAAAAAGGCAGTAATTTTGAATTATTTCCCCCTTTAATGTTCTTATCAGAGGCACACATGATGTGAGGTTTTGTTTTGAAATCTTTTCAATATTTTTAATGGCAGCAAGATGCTTTAGTTTCTTTTTATAAAACACACATAATGTAACAGAACAATATAATTGCATGGAATTATACATGCAATTTTCAAGTAATTGTATAAAAAACAAACAAAAGTTATGACAAAAAACAAGAGGTTAGACATTTTAACCCTGTGGTGCATAGTGGTCACTACAGTTACACCTATTTAAAACTTCTTTACTCCTAAATTCAGTGGGAATTCATATTAGCCTGTGTCTGGATATTTTTATTCTTCTTAGGACCTGAAAAAATGTTTTCAATTCTTTTTCCAAACATATATATTTAAAAAAAAATTATAGACAAACATTTGAGGGTAAAACAGCGTAATAACTCTACATTTTTCAGTGTTAAAATGTATGAGAGAGAGAGTCAAAATGTTTCGCAAAGCATTAAAAATGAAATTACCAAAAAAAAAAAGAAAGGAAGTCAAACAAAAAAATAGTTATGTTTACATTAATTTCACTCTTTTTTATGTTGAATGCTCTGTTACAAATATTTGAAGAAAAAAAAATGGAAAACTTTTTTTCATGCTTTAAGACAAATAAAAACACTCAAAGGAAAAATCCAGACACTGACTTTGATAATTCATGCATCAGAGGGTTAAATAGCTTTGAAAGTCTGAACAAGCCAAATAAAATATCTCCAGTTTTTGTGTCTTTTTTCCTTGTTTTCGAAGGCTGGAGTTTTGCAGTGTTCTTAGGAGCACAGCGTCATCTAGTGGTCAAATTAATCCCGTAGATGGATCCTGCAGACCTTTAAAGTTCAGGAACTCAAAGCCTCAAACTGCTCAGTGTAAAAAAAAAAGTCTCATTCATGACGAGATGATTCATGAATGTGCAGAGATGTTTTTGGTGATGTTTGGTTTTCTCCGTCCTCACAGTTCATCTATTTTTCATTTGTTGATGACACAAACATTTGAAGTGTTTCATTTTGTATTCAGGAGCAGAACATTGTGTCCGTACCTTCAGGAAAAAGCAGCTTCTCTCTCTCTCTCTCATACAGTCTGTTCTCTCCATCCTTCCCTGTGGATCACAGCTGATGAAGGAACCAGCTCGTCCTCCTCTTCCTCCTTCTCTTCTTTCTTCTCCTCCTTCTCTCTGTGATGCAGAAAGTTCATCAGGACAAACTGAATCACTCAAAGGAAGCAGGAGGAGCCTGTTTCAATCCAAACTATGTTCGTTTCACATTTACTCGAGCGTCATTTTTGTCCTTTAATATCTTAAAATATGACAATTTTTGGACTTGTTGGCTGAATGTGGCTCATTTTCAGTTGAATAAGACACTTTTACTAGAACTGAGACACAAACACTGGCATAGATTTTAGTTTTGGCAGCGACTCCCCCCCAAAAAATTATTATAGAAATTGTGTTTGTGTTGTAGTTTTCCCTGAAGAAAACTTCTGAGCCTCCTTAAACCAATTCTGAAACTGAAACCAAAAAACATATTTAGTGGGCAATTTTTCTTGTTCCATTACTTAAGCAAAAATCAGACAACTATTTAATAGCTCTGTTTAAATCAAAAGTAGGTAACACTTGAGATTAGGGAACACATATTCACCATTAACTAGGTGCTTATTAACATGCATATAAGTAGCTAATTAGTATTTATCAAGCACACATTAACCCTTTATTCTACCTCTATTGCACCATGAATTCAGACTTTTCCATATATTAACTCCTAATTATAACTTATTGACTACAAATTAATGAATATGTGTTCCCTAATCTAAAGTGTGTGTAAAGATTACATTTTCTGTCTCAAATTTTTGTTTTTTTCTTTGAGGAAAGGCCTTGAATATATTTTTCCAAACCCCAATTTTATATTTATTTATCTATTTAATCATTGGGTCAATGACGTGTCGTCCCCTTTTTTGTGTCCCAGTGCAATATTTCCTTCCATCATGAATTGAGTATTTCATCACATGTATTTCTTTATTCTATGAAACCTGTGTTATTTGAACACATCTTTAAACTATTAAAATATAACATGTTTTTTTGTGTTTTGGTTCCTCAAACCCCCAAAATGTCAGGTGGTGCAACCGTCCTGACAAGTATCCACAGTAATTAAACTCTAAAAATTGAATGTCACTTATTGTAAATGGAAATTAAAAATACAGTGGCATTATTTTATGCTTGAACCTTTTTAAATAAAACATTCTTTGCAAATAAAAAGAATTTTAAAGCTGTTGAGAAATGTAAAAAACTTTTGTCCCGTAATTTTCACCTTGTCAAATGTCAGGGTGGTGCAACCGTAACATTAGACTTTTATTTTAAAGTGAAGAGAATAAAACAGGAAACAGGAAACTGCATCAGCCAGAGGAGCCCAAATGACATTTGTGACCAAGTGGAAAAGTTTGTAGATTTCTCTGAAATACTGATAAAAAAGGTTTTTTCACTTCATTGGTGACTGGAACAATTTCCATGTCAGGTGG